>PVJL010000483.1:118666-181834 GCA_004026885.1 Lyroderma lyra | reverse complement strand
AAGTAAACAAGAGAACCAAGTGTCCCGGAAAGGAAAGGAAGCCATGAGTTTCAAGGAGGAAAACCAAATCAATAATGAAATGTTGCCCCAAAGGTCAAGTAGGTGGATCACTGAGAAAAGTTATTGGATTTGCAATTAGAAAATGATTATGACCTTTGAAAGAGCAATTTCAGGGAAATGGTGAACATAGAAGTCAGTATCTGAGCCCTGGGAAGAAGACTAGAGATTATCTAGTCTAATGTCTTCATGTTAATGCCCAAAGAGACAAGGAAGTGACTTTCCCAAGGCAATTAACAGATACTGAGGTCCTGACACCGGCTTCATTGCTCTTTTTAGCTATAATAACACGGGAAGTGAAGCCTGCAGCCTATGAGAAGAAGCAGACAGAGTGTGATCCAGTGCAGGGAAGGAAGTAGCAACAGAAGTGCATCTGAAGGTGAATCTCTGAAGGGGATGGATGAGGCAAATGAGAGAGAGAGGGAGGGAGAGAAAGGGGGAGGCAGAGGGAGAGAGACAAATGATGATAGACGGATGATAAAGATAGACAGAGACAGAGACAGGTCTGGGAAGCTAAGCATGTCTTTAAATCAGAGGCAAAAACAAAAACAAAAACAAAAAGGCCCCAAAGGACCTCACTCCTGCAGGGTCAAAGCAGAGGCTAACACAATTGCTTTACAGGGACTGAAAGGCAGGAGAAGAACATGAAAACAAGCTGTCTCTGGAAAAGGCCACTTAATACTTTAAATGTGTGCCCTCACCTATGGAAGCAGAGGTGTCACTGAAAGGTTTCAACCACAGCTGGGTTGATGGAGTGTCTTCATTACAGTCATTGCATCCCTTCATTGCACGTGGCATGTGTCCTGAAAATCTTCTCCCAATCAGAGCCAAGCTGCGCCTCTAAACTCTGTGGATTGGACCACAGTATAACACACAGAGGAAAGGGAAGTCTGCTAAAGAAATCAGGGTGGAAATGAGGCCAGAAAATAGAGACGCAGCCTTTGCGTGTGTGTGTGTGTGTGTGTGTGTGTGTGTGTGTGTGTGTTTATGTGCAGTGAAACACAGAGCTAAACTTGCCACCAGCTAGAGTAGATAACTTACCTTAGGTATCTAGCAATGTCTATTTCACCATCCTTTTGATATTTTACTGTTTAATTTTCTTATTTTACATCATACTTAATTTTATATAACATCTTAAATCCCACTGAAAGTAGAAAAGCTATATCCATTCCTCTATCCCTCTCTCTCACAGGTGCACATGTGCACATACACATATACACACACATTCACATCAATAAAAGTGGAAGCATGAAAGTAAATCAAACCAAAGGAGCATGACTCTTGCATTGCTGGAGCTTTGACAGTGATGAATCTAGTGCTGTCCTGCAGACCACAAAGGGGTAGGGGTCAGCAATCTTCCCCGCTGGGTCCCCAGCAACTTCAGGTTTGACCTGCTCTAAACCAGCTAGTAAGCAAACTGCGACTGCCATCCATTAACATTTTTCAATCTTTTGCTGTGCACTGTAATTTATCCCTGTCATTTAGACCCAGGCAGTGGTCTTTAGCTTATTTCTGAGATCTTATTACATTTTTTTTTTATTCATGGAGAAGTAAGATTTAGGTATCGAAGATCAATAGCAGCCTCCATCATGCCTACATTATTAATAAGAAAGATGCTGTATGAAGACAGACTGGTGTATTGGATTTGCTCAGCAGCTGGGCTCGTTTTAGACAGGTAAGACTTGGCTTGCATTTCACTCTGTTCATTGTCTCCTCCAACTCCTGTGCACTCTTCACCCCTTCTGGGAATGCGGTCTCTGGCACTGGTGTATCATTTCACACCTTGGTTTGGAAGATGTCTTGAGAAGCAAAGAGGTCCAGGCTTTCTCTGATGCTCTGGATTCCTATTGTGGTTCAGGCTCAGTCAACGTCAGCGACATCGGCGAGGACAATAACACTAGTTGAATGCTTTTTCTATTCACAACGCTCTTTTTCCCATACGTGAAAGGTCAGGATTTCTTCTCCCAACCCCCAGTAACCTTCTCGCACCAACAACTACAGCTTGATATCCATACTTCTCCCGTATGCTAAGTTATCCTAATACACTGACTACTCCACAGCTTGGCCCAGCCAAGGCGAGATTCTGTTCTCTCTCTTCTTCTAGCACTTTCTACAGGATGTATCTCAGAGATTGGGAGTAGTCAGTGCTCTTTGAGTAAGAAGGACAAGCACCAAGGACCAAGGAGCTCCCAAATGTGTTGTCAAGCAGCCAGTCGGGTTCTCCTCTTGTCGCATAAGGATCTGAATGAAATTCTTCCGAGGTGTTGACCAGGCCAGGCCAGGGAACAGCTCTCTCAGTCTCACCAGTGGCTCCTGAAGTCCATTCTCTGTTTGACCTTCTTTTAGGTCTCTGACCAAATTTTCTTAGTATTGTTTTCTCATACCTTCTCCTCTCCCCCCAGCACTGAATAGTGGGCTTTTCTAGATTTTATTCTTGGCCTTTCCATCAATGGACATTCTCTTGCTAGGCAGTTTTGTCCTTTCTAAGGTTTCCACTACCCCTCTAGGCCATTGATTCCCAAATCATTATCTTTAACTCTGACCACAGCTTGAGAGTCCTTCTCAATGTGCCACTCTGTACTTGACATTGCCATCTTGAGATCCCAAAGGCCTTTTAACTCCAACATTTCTAGAACAACTTAGTTTTCCCCCCAAAACTCTGCTTCTCCCTCTGTCTTTGAGTGATTGGCAGTACTCAGGCAACCAAATCAGTGCAGCTAATGCCCATTCCCTATTTTCACCTTTGACCTCCCTCCCATCTATCATATTTGCACCAATCTTGCCCCACATCAGGCCTCAGCTTTCCTGTATCTTCACTTATGTAAGAGTTTTGTACCTTGTTTTCCTCCTCCCAACCGGCCATCCAGACTGGTTGGACCAGAACAAAAATATAATCCTGGTGTTGCTGCTATATAATTAGAAAACTTTAGTGGTTTCCTGATACTTTTAAGAGAAACCCAAGCCCCCCAATATGGTTCCAAGTCTCTCCCCAATTTCTACAGGTGCCTTTCCTTCTCTTTCAAAAGTATGTCTTAAACTCCAGTCATACCAACCAGTTTGCAATTTCCCAACTATATTTTGCTTTTTTTATACCCTTCAGACTTTACCTTTGCTTTTTTCTCTGTTAACCGTGTCATCCCACTGGCCACCATTCCCTCCCTGTCCACTTGGATAGAGAATACCTCCTCACCTTCAAGAGCCAGTTTATGGTTACTTCTCTCACAAATCCTTTCCTGATGATACCACTTTCTCCTCACATTCAAGGTCGAAGAATCCATTTCTCCTTTGTAAATCCAGCAAACCCTATGCAGACTTCTATTATAATGCTTGAAACATTTTATGACATATTTTTATTTACAGATGCATATCTTAATTCTTCTTGCATTCCTAGAAATAGTAACAATAATAATTAATATTTATCAAACATCATGTCTCAGGTACTGTTTTTTTACATTATATTAATCTTTATGTGCATTAACTCAATTAATCCTAACAGCATGCCTATGAGATAGGTACTATGTTAGCCTGATTTTAAAGTTGAAGAAACTAAGTCTAGAGCTTTTCCATCCTGGGCTCAAGGTCACGCAAACAGTAAGTGACAGAGATGGACTTCAGACCCATTTGGTCTGACTCCAAAGCCTGTGAGTTTAATCACTACATTTCACTGCCAATGCCTAGCATATAATAGTCACTTAATGAGTGCTAACTGGATGAATTAATGCAGTTAGATGCTTGGGAAATTGTGAGATAGATGCCAAAACCTATGAAGGGAAAACACAACGATGGTGCAGCCAGGGTCACATAATCCATCAAAAAGTGTTAATGGGGCTGAGCAATTGCAAGAATCAAAGCCTGCAGGTGTAACCTGAGACCCAAATCAAGGATAACTCAAGTTCCAGGACAAGCTCACAGCTACCAGATGACCTCAGGGGTTCCAGAACCAGTATCATAGCAGCTCCTTGGCAGAACTGGGGACTCCAGGGGCAGTCACCGGACCACATACCTGAGCTGTGCAGTGAGCAACCAGCAAGCCTAGCCTGCTCCTTGACTGTGGACCCAATGAGGGGAGCCTGAGCTCTTGCTAGACTATAAGCCCATGTACAGGGAGTTCTTATGTAACCTTGAACCTTTGAAGCCCAGCAAATGGCACAGCCAACATCCACTAAGTGTGTGTCCAATGAATTGAATGAAGACAACAAACGCAAATGCAGGACAGAGATGAAGTCATTTGTCCTTCTCATGCTTTCTCCACGAAGCCTATCACAGTGCCAGACACATAGATGTTCCCCGAGGTGCAGTTCCTAACCAGTACCCTCTTAGTGATTGTCTTCCTCCTCATCACACCAGTGCAGAAGCTTCTCCTTCTCTTATAAGCCCTTCCTCCATTCCCAACAATGAACTCAGACTCCAAAGAGCAGCAAGGACACGTGACTGTCGTGGCTGCCAGAGACCAGCCCGGGTGACACTGTCTGGTCCCAACACAACTTACTCTAACTACTGGAGCATGCTCTTCTCTTTCTTGCATGTTGACCATAACCTTAATGGAGGAAAAATCTGAGATGTCTAAACAGTAATTTCCATTGGCATTGCCTACATTTCCCCTGCTATTCCCCAGTCCCGTCACCTTCAAGGATTTTTTCCCTAAAAGATTCTCACATTTAGATACTGCAATCTTTGTTCTTCCCTCAGTCTCCAGAGATTTATGAAGCATAATCAAATCTACATCCTCAGCATTGAACTAAATTGGATAGAAGAGACTTCTTCCTGCTTTTTGGAGTAGTGAGCCCTACTCACAACTTTACTCGATGCTATTATTATTATTTTAATGTAATAAAGATGACAAGCCCTGCCTTGCAACATTAAGTAAGTCATCCAAGGTCACACAGCTAACAATAGTAGTTCTTTTTATTTTTATTTTTTGGTGGCTCCCTGGCTGGGAATCGAACTCAGGCCATGGCGTTGAGAGCACTGAAGCCTAGCCACTATACCACCAGGGAACCCCTCAGCTCACAATAGTAGAATTGGCAGGTATTGCTAACTCTTAATGCCATGTGCTTAAAGAAGTTATTTTGTGATAACAATGGCATTCAAAGCGAAGAAGAGAGTCATTGAAATTAAAATAGGAAAGGCTTTGTGGAAGAGGTGGGGTCATTAGCTGGATCCTCATATTTGTGGGGTTTTGATTTGGTAGAGAGATAGGAGGAAAGCATTCCAGGGGGAGGGGACAGCATGGGCAAATGTACCCAGTCATAATGTGCACAACATCTAGAGGGGAAAATGAGGGAATGAGAGGAAATGCCAAGCAAAGGTTGGACAGGTGCCGAAGGGTGGCCTGGGGGAGGCGGGTCATGCCCAGTGACATTTCCTCCTTCTGTGGTTGAGCCAGTACTGCAGTCTTGCCTCTGTGACTGTCCAGTCTGGACAGATTAAGCCCTGGCATTTCCCCCACTTCTTCCCCACTTTTTCTCCTTCTTCTGAATGCCATCCAATGGGCAGCCCAAACACATTTCTCAAAGTCTAATTAGCATCAACAATAGTTCAAGCTAATCGCCATAATTAATGGAGAGACAAGGCTATGACTGGGAGAATTATAAATGGGAATAATCAAACATGATTGAGTCTGGAGCAGCCTCTATTCAGGAAAGCTGGAGAGAGAACAAATCCACTCATTCTCTGTTCCTTTCATTTCGGCTGACTGGGTTCTCCCACCACCCTGGCCCCGCATTAGGCAGCATGAATACAAGAAGCATCAGTCTCATCAAATCAGAGTCGATCCAGTGCAGGCAGTGACCTCTCCTAGTGAATTACAGTTATTAGACTAGATTATATAATAATGGTGGTGCAGGGGCCCGGTCCCCTCCCCTCTTCTCTCCAACAACATCGGCACACCCATAGTGACACCATTCTTAGAATGGGACCACATTTTCTCTCTGTCCTTCTTTTTTTCCTCATCCTGAAACCCCATTTCTTTTTTATTATAAGTCCTCCCTTGATTTTGCTGTTCCTCTTTCCCATTCCCTGTCTCTTCCTTCTTCCTCTCTCTTTCTCTGTCTTCATCTAGCATTTCCCTTCTCCCTCTCCATTCTCCTTTCTCTCTTTTGCAGTTCTTATGTAAAGACCAGGCTTCAGGAAAGCCACAGGAATGTGGTCACCTTAACTCCCTTTATGCACCTTTGCAGAAGAAAAAAGGTGCTGAGGATCTCCTCATCTGTGGGTCTTTCTTTCTTTTGACACCACTTAAGTAGATGCCTTTCTGCTTTAATCTACCGTGACATCTCCACGTCTTCATTCAATGATCCTCCCTTCCTTCCCTCCCTCCTTCCTTCCCTCCTTCCTGTCTTTCTTCCTTCCTTTCCTCTAATTTCTTTCCTTTTCACGAAATTCCTAAAACATACCAGACACATGTAAGTATGAGAAGAGAAAACCACGCAGCTAAAGCATGTCCACTTGACTCCTGAACTTACTATCTTCTTCCAACTAGATCGTTTGGTAAGTGGTCCTGACAAGGTAGGTGGGCTTTGCATATGGAGGCCTTGTATTCTCCTTTCCTATTTCCTAGATGCAAATTGTCAACAAGCTAGACTATGCATTTCCCCCCACTTGAAACCCTCCTAATATTCACACCCTCTTTGATCTTACTTCCACCCACCAAGCCTGTCTCCATTTCACCCCATGGAGACCAGGGGCTGCGCTGGCAGCCAAAGCAGGGCTGCGTTCTAGACTCTGATCGGCTAAGACTTCTTTGTGCCCAATGAGGTGAGCTAAGGGACAGCCCCCTTGCCCTTACGTTGAAGAAAAAGCCAGACAAGTGGAAATGCAATTAGGCAAAGCCAGATGGTGTAATGGTAAATGAAACCTTTTTCAGTCTGCAGCAACAGAAGAGTCAATGGGATTATAACCTGGCCCCCTTCTGGGCCTGTACCCAGACAGGCCCTGAGGACCAGAGGAGAATTTCATAAGGAGTGTGAGCACTCTGATGGGTGGAGCAGAAAGAGGTCGAGTCGGAATAGAAGCAGTCAGAGAGAAAGGGCCAGGTCCCCCTTTGATGAAGAGGGTATTAAGCATATAAAGCCGCCGAGGGGAAGAAAGAACAGAGAGAAAGAGGGGTGAGGTTTGGCCAGTGCACGCGGTAGTCTGTGAGACCATGTTGGCACTTCATTGAGATAAGTAAACGTTTGGCATTTGGAGCTTTCCTAAGAAGAAAGCATGATTTATTTCCCCTTTCATTTATATATGCGACCCAAGGGTCAGCAAGATTCTTGAAATTCATATTACATCCCCTTCTAGATACTTCAGCAATAATCTTTGAACACCACACCTCGGCTCGCATATATTTATGAGTCAGAACGGGACTGTGCGAATTTAGACTCCAGAGGCCTGACTTTATGACATTCCCATGTATTAGCTGTGTGACCTTGAGCAAGACCCTTAATGTTCCTGTGCCTTGGGATCCTCTCTGTAAGAGGACGATTATAATAATGAAGATTAAAATAACATAAAATTACATTCACATTCATATCTCTATTTCGCCTGATAGTACAGGTTTGTTGTGAGGATCACAAGATATATGATAAAAGGTCCTGTAAACTATTGTATATTATTCACATTGGTTGTTATTTTATACCCCTTACGGAGCTCAGCTTTCGGGGTGCTGGGCACATGGTAAGTACATAGTACATACATGTGGACAAAATACCTGCCTTTCTTGTTTAACGAGAAGTGAATGATTATGGATAAAGTAACTAGGCTTCTGAAGGTCTTAGGACATCCCTCCAGAAGTGAGGCCCTAAGAAAACCAGTGTAAAGACCAGAGAATGAGCATAATGGCAGGCACACTGCTGCCTGTCTCACTGAGCTGAAATTTCTTCCCTTTGCACCATGAGACACGGTGTCTGTCACTCACCTGTGTCCCGGTTCTAGCTCTGTAAAGGCAAACACCTTACTCTGCAGGGTTTAGCCTCCTGCAAACTGTCTGCAATGGGCACTCCACACACAGGACAGCAGAGCTTGCTCACCTGTGGACTGCCTCTATGTCTGGCCCAGCATCTGGCACAGCACAGGGACCCAGGTCATAAGTGTCACACACAGTGTGATATAATGCACCTCTTGGCAATAAAGTTTGCTAAGCAAGCTGTGAAGACAGGTTGAGACTCTTTCTTCCCCTGAGAGCTGGAGAAATTGTCGTTCGGTGCACATGTGGGTCCAGGGCACCAAGCTCAGGTGTGACGTCTACAACTCCTTCCTATGGTCCACCTGCTACCACCTCAGGGAAGCCACAGGGCTGGTTACTCTTTCCTCGACACCCTGGATATGCACATTTCTCCCTTCCAATTTGGGGCCACCCCACTGTACTGCTTACACACACACCCTTCCCTTCGACTATGGTGGATTGAGGGGTGGGAGAGGACTGTTTCATCCTCAAGGCCACCACTGCAGCCCTCTGCTTACAAAGTTCATACCTGCACTTACTTCCAGGATAAAGTGTATCTTCAAGGAGCAGAGGATAATGTGTATCTTTAAGCAGCTTCATGAAAGCTGCTTAAATGCAGCCTGACCAGATGTCCCACCTTAAATGGACAGAAAACAATGGCACTGCCCCATTTCAAACAGTACACGTGGTCATCCTGGTCTCCCTGGGCTAAACTCCAGGTGTCAGTAGGCTGACCACATGCACCATTTGAAACGGGGCAGGGCCGTTGTTTTCCGTCATTTAAAATGGCACGTCTGGTCAGCCCACTAAATATCCTCTGGTCTCCAGGATCTCCCCAGAGCTCCCCGACAGCCCACTTTGCATGACTCATTCCTGTCGGAGAAGCATTGTTTCTCCATAGTCCGGAAGAGGAGGGAGTGGGAAATAGAAAGCTGGTGGGGAGGAAATGAAGGATTGCTCAGCTCCTGGTCTATGCCGGCCTTCAGCCAACGACGTCATAAAATCTTCTCAAACTCTTACAACAATCCCGCGGGGGCTGGTGGTATCCCCATCCTACAGGTGAGATAACGTAGGACTAGAGAGAGCCTGGGGCCAGAAAGCGGTGGGATCAGGACTGGCGACCATGAGAGTTCATGTCCTCGGTGCTGCCCCCCCGGATGTTTTCATGGAAGGCTCAGAGCCCTCCCGTGACAAGGACACGGTGCTGAGCCCAGCACTGGCCGGAGCTCACTGGTGGATACGTCCAGTCAAAAACCCACCCAACACTGACCCTGGAACATTCTCCTATGATAACCCACTTTCGGCTCTAATTGTGTCTCAGAACTTTAATTATTGATCTCCCTTTTTTTCCCTCCACTAGAAATAAACTGAGTTCCCGATGAATGAAACAAGGAGGTGAGAAATGTTAAGTACTTCAAAGTGCACTGTTTGTTATGTCACGCATCGTGTTTTGCTCCCGAGATTCTTCGGCCATTATGTGGTTTTGGAGAGGACTGGCTTCTTTTTACATGTTGTTGTTGTGTGTGTTTTTTTTTTCCTTTTTCCCATCCCATTCTCGGGGGAGCTTGTAGTACTTAAAACTGTGTTGTATAATAGATAGTATAATCACAGCAAATTAAATGTGTCTCTGCCGAGTTGCGCTTTATGCTAACTCCATTGTGTGGTGGCAGCTGCTTGGGAAGGAGGCAGGGGATGTGGGTTTCCAGCTCAGCTGAGTGTCCACAGCTACAGGTTCTGTGCCACAAGCGATGTGTTGGCCCAGGAGGGAGCTAATGCTTTGGACGTGGTGGGATAAGTACACCATGAGCTGAAGGGGGACAGGGTCACATCAATGCCCAGGACAATAGCCAAAGAGATCTTTCCTAAGAGCCACCAACCACGAGGGTTGGGGAAGGATCTTGGTTTGGTTGAGCCCAGACCAAGGACTCTGACAGCGAGGTGACCTCCTTAGCCTGTGACGGGAGTATTATCCACTCCCAGCTACCCCAAAGCAATCAGCAGCGAATTCCTCAGAACCCAAACGGGCCAGTGAATTTGTTTAGAGAACTGCTGACAGCCTCAGGGGTTGAAGGACCCCAGAGGACAGAGAGGGCAGTAGCAGCCAAGAGGAAGCAAGCTGGGCGGGATAAAGGTAGGAGCATGCCGATCCAGGCTCATTCAGGGAAGGGGAAATGGGCCAGACACCGGGCTCGGCCTGCTGGGGCCAAGGGGCACTCGGCGTGATGGAATGCAGGAGACTACGGACACCCCTGTGCAGAGCATATTCTGGGAGACAAAACTTACTTCTTTGTTTGAACTGAGCATCTATTCACCAGCCACCATGCGGATACATGTCTCCCTATATCATTCTCACCATATGCATAGGATGTCAAAATGATTAGCAGGTTTCACAGGCAGAAAAACTGCATTTTGGGAGATGAACTTGGCTAAGTCACATACCTAAAAATTGGCTGTGCCAAAAACACGTAAGTCCCAGGTGGTCTCTGGTGAAAAGTCAAGGTAGGTGGAGAAGGTGAGAGGAAGAAAGGCCAGTAGCCAAGCAGAGAAATAGAAAGGCCACCAAGAGCCCCAGAGGTCCCCAGGTGTGAACACAGTGTGACACAGTTAGCTCCTCCTACGATGCTGCAGCAGTGCGTGTGCTAGAGAGATGTACGTGACACAGTAAAGCTAAACATGGGGACAAAAGTAACAAATTCCACGCAGAATACAAGTGCTAGTCCACCCAGGCTGCCAGAACAAAATTCCATAAACTTGGTGACCTGAACAACAGATGCTCCTTTTCTCACAGTTCTGGAAGCTGGGAGTCTCAGATTAAAGCACCAGCCCTTTAGGTTCCTGGTCAGAGTCCCCATCCTGGCTTGTAGATGGCCAGCTACCTTCTTGCTATGTCCCCATCTAGGGGAGAAAGAGGGAGCTTGCTCATGTCCCTTCTTATAAGGACACCAGTCCTATTGGATCAGAGCGCCACCCACGTGACCTCCTTTAACCTTCATGACCTCCATAAAGGCTCATCTCTAAAGGCAGCCACGTGCGATTAGGACTTCAACATAGGAATTTAGGGCGGACACAACATCCGGTCCATAACAGGATGGGTTATTTTTATTAAAAATGCATATGTGTATATACATTATATACAGTGGACTCTCAGTTAACTGGCACCCATGGGGATTGGTAGATGCCAGATAAATGCAAGTAGACTCTGCATTAACCAGTACTCAAGCAGCCGGGACTCTCAAGCAACCGGCAAAATCTCAAGCAACCAGCACAAAATTTTGTCAGTTGCTTGAGAGTGCCAGTGCTTGAGTTCTAGTTAACAGAGATTTTACTGTACACACAAGGGCTGTCCAGAAAGTATCCAGCCATGTCATGTGGAAAATAGAGGCATTTATGGCTGGAATTTTTCCCGGACAGCCCTCGTACATTTGCCCTTGGAAGGACAGACAACCAAATATATATAATAGGTTATAAATACTTATTCTCTTTGCTCATCAGTATTACCCAATTTATCTCCAGCAAGTACATTTTAGTTGTCTATTAAAAGACAAAGTTAAAAATAATCTGAGCCCATGCGCCTCAGGGCCCTGGTGCCTGGTGAGGGCCGTGTGGACGGAGATGATGCTCTGCCCATCTGCTCTGCCCAGCCAGCTGGTCCCAGCAGCTCCTGCACCGGAATGAGGGGTGAGGAGGGGCAGAGAGGAGGGAAGCACCCCAATTCCATCCAGTGCTTGCCTACTTCCGCTAGATGTCCCTGACATTTTGGGGGCATCCTTCCCCCTCTGTCCTTCTCAAACCTTGAGTCCACCTTGAGACCAGGGGCAGCTAGCTGCCTAAAGGGCGGGCTGAGATAAGCAACAGGCTGTGGAGGAATTGATATGCAAGACGACGCGGCCGCTGCCTCCGCATCCGCGCCCCACAAAAGCAATTCTCTGCCATTGATATAAAAAGGTGTCAGTTCTGGTTTAAGTACTGTATTACCAGCAAAGATTTATCTGCCAGAAAGCCGGGCCTCACGCCACCGAGGGAATAAACAGCTCTTCTGCTTATCTGTTTCACAGAGCACACTATTTCTCAGGTCGTCTCTGCCTCCAAAAGGACTTTTTCTTTGCCTTCCCCAGTTGTCCCCAGCAATTTGCAAATGCAAATTCCTCAATGATGAGGAGAGCCAGTTGGTCCACAGCCCTCTCACCTAGTCCCAGGGAGGCTACAGGAAGAGAAGAAAGACAGGAGGAGGGTCTTTTCACCTGGAAGCAGCTGGGAACATCAGTCTGTTGCCCTAAAAAGTTGGTAAGAGATGGCTGGTTTAGGGACAAACTCCGTTAGAATGGGCTGGTCACTGCAACCAGCTGTATTCTCAGTATCCTTTGTAGGCTGACCAGATGGATGGTCCACCTGTGGACACCTTGAATTTAGCCCAGTGAGTCGAGGCTGACCATAGGTACCATTTGAAATGGGGCAGTGCTGTTGTTTTCTGCCCTGTTTAAAATGGTACTTCTGGTCAACCTGCCTTTACAGCAGCCTAGATATCAGGGTGTGCTGGTATACCAGGATACGCTACGGTAAGCTAGCCTGGTATCCTAGATACCAGTGCCCCACACAAAGAAGGGGACAGTCACAGGGGGGTTTCTCACTTAAAAGCACCCAGCTTCAGGATGAAGCTCTGGAGGTATTTGCTACCTAATGGCAACGGGACTCTCTTCCCAATGGGGTCACACCCCACTTAAAGTCCCCAGGCTACAGTTTCTTTTTCTGCGAAATGAAGATGCTAAGAGTATCTCCTCTAGTTCACACAGGTGTTGTGAGGATCAAAGGCTGTAATGTGTCAGAGTTTCAATGTCTCAGATATGTGCATGTGTGGGCGCTTGCACAGCGTATCTACTCACTGATGCTTGCAACTTGAACAGGAAACAACGCCTTTGATTTCACAAATCGTAGCAGGTTTAATTGGTAAGTGTTCCTGCGAGATGTAATAGAGAAGCTTAAATTTGTGCTCGGGTGTGACTGACGATGATCAAATCGCTTCCTGAGAGCACTGTGCTGCTGAGATGGCTGAGTGCCTGTGACAGGGGAGGAGACAGAATTTCAGGACAGAGATATGGCAGATGTGGGAAGGGCCTTTGAAGACAGAATTCCCTGTCTGAAGGGCTCTCAGGTTTCCCAGACCATGTTAGCTAGTCACGGGCCCAGGAGAAGCTGGTGGAGGGAGTACGTGTCATAAACATTCAAGTTCCCACCATGGGCACAACCAACCAGCAGAGGAAGCCCGCTCCCCACAGTTGTCTTCTGCGTAAGCTGCAATGGCTTTTGCAGTGTGCTTTACTGAGGCAAACATCCCTGTTGTAGTAGCCAGGGGACACTTTACAAATCAGAGATATCCACACAAGGGCAGAGGGGTCTCCCAGGTGCCCTTGGCCTGACCTGGAGGAACCCTGACCACTCTAGGTGAATGCATAAAGGTGGCCCACTACCCAGGGGGCCTGTGGGGCTACTGGGTGCCTTCCCTCACTGCCTCCCACTCCAGTGTATCTCTTTCCAGGTAGGGGCTCAGGCTCCCAGCAGCAATGAGCCACACAGACTTGTGTACACAGAGGAGCACCTTTCCCAGGAACTGGGGCAGTATCCAGCCCTGCGTCAAGGCAGCACCTCATCTTAAGTACCAAGATTGTATCATTAATCCTGCTTGGGAAAAAGCCCTCCTATTTACAAAAGTCCCCTTTTTGCTAGAACATTCTGTGGCTTATGTCAATTGACTGCAACAATTGGTAGGGTTTTCTCAAGGGTTCTGACCTTGGGAAATATTGGTGGGTGTGACCTTCTTGGGGGAAAATAGTCTTGCTAGGCCACCTTCTGGCCCGTCTTCCATTAATAAGCTTCCTTCCAAACACTATTTGTTCCAAATCCTATGTTGTTCCTGAGACAGGACGTGGAAAAAGCCGGGCATCTTGCCTGTGACTGTACTGAGGATGGGGAAAAGACGGGCTCTGTAACAGAGGAGGCATTGCCTTATCAGACAAGGTCTGCTATATCAAACCAGTTCACTCAGTCTTTGATCCAACACCCCCTTATTGAAAACTATGGTGTGCTGACACTGCGCTAAGGACTAGGCGTACGGGAGCCAGTGGTTTCTCTGCCCTCAGAGCAAACACAGTGCACAGCAGGAATGGTAAAGAATGTGAAGGAGCCAAGCTGGAATGATGGTCAGAGTAGGGAGTGGAGATACAAAGGTCAGTGAGGTCTCTGATAAAATGTCAGGAGGTAAAAAAAGGAAGTACCAGATCCCAGGGTTAGAGAACAGCATGAGGAGAGAGGCATGGAATTAGCTTGGTGTGGTTGGAATGGAGAGGGAGAAAGATGGCCAGCAGGCATGGCTTAAAGTGGGGTTGTATGGAAAACCAGAGCCGTGGGTACACTGGATTAGTTTTCTAAGGGTAGGGTGATAATAGGTAGCCCTGTTGGTTGACTACCCAACAGTTGTCACTCTCCTGCCTTCTTTGTCACTGACATTATAGAGCTGCCATGTCATTTAGATGAGACTGAGAGAATCATGGTCTTCCCATCCCATCCCATGAGCAGTTTAGACAAGGCATATGATGGGATCCTACCCAGTGAGATGTGAGTTATCCTGGAGGTTAAACAGAATAAAATTCTATGGCTTTTTAAAAGAGATGTTTTCAGAGGCACAGTCCCTCTTCCTGCCTTTTGATATTCCATAGTCATATATCTTCTGGAATGGCTGTGGTTATCTTGGGACCCAAAGGGGAACCAGTCCAAAAACCCAAGCCAATACCCTGAGGATGGAAAAATGAACAAATGGGAAAAACTTGGTCTCCTGAAGCCACAAATCAACCAAACCTAGAAATACCTTGTCTCCACACTTCTCAAAATGTAAGGTAATAAAATTTCATTATCACTTAGGCCAGTGGTGTCCAACCTTTTGGCTTGCCTGGGCCACATTGGAAGAAGAAGAATTGTCTCAGGCCATATATAAAATATACTAACACTAATGATAGCTGATGAGCTTTAAAAAAAGTCACAAAAGAAAATCTCATAATGTTTAAGAATTTGTGTTGGGCCACAGTCAAAGCTATCCTGGGCTGCAGATTGGACATGCCTGGTTTAAGCTTTTTTTTAGTTCAATCCTCCATTATCTGCAGCCAAAAACCATCCTCACTGATGGACACAAAGGCATGATAGATTCGGCTAGCTGTGTTGATTTTCACCTTCATGGTTAATGGATAGGTCTACATAGTGAGCAGTTATTAATGAAGAACTGGAATCAAGAGAAAAACATCTGTACAGATCTAAACATCTGTATAGAGGTGATATTTGAAACCATAGGTGGTGAAAAGGTAGCACAGCCAACATGCTGCTTTGAATGCCAATAAAAGGACAGAAAAATGTTGATTAACATTGAAGAGAGGTTGAAGAGGAACTATTGGTTGGCCAACAGTTGATGGCCATTGGTTATCTTTTGGAGGGTAGTTTTCATACCGTAGTGCAGGGTACAGACATCATGTTGCAGTCATTAAGGAGTGAGGGGAGAGGTTATCAAGAAGATGGTAGCAGAGGGGGTATCCTCTATTTTCAGAAGTTTGTTGGTAAATGAAAGAAGGGAGGCGAAATGGTACTGTCAGAGAATAGCAGTTCTGAAGGAAGGGACTTCAAGGATGAAGTGACCTAAGCACGTGTGTAGACAGGGACAGGGGTGGATGGAGACACTGACTCACAGACAGGCAAAGGGAAAAGAGCAGGCTTCACGATCATTGTTTCTATTGGTCATTGTCATCATTATTATCGTTACTATTCTCATTGCTACTTTCCCCTCCGTGGTATCATCTCCATGAAAGGCCAATACAGAGGCTACATTTGAGGGGATTCCCAGTTGTTGTCCTTATTCTCAGGAAAATGAAAAAAGGGAAAAGACAGCTCTTGGCTTTACTGTTGTCAAGCCCCCAAACACGTGAGGAGCCAGGGGTTGTACCTGTCTCCGCCCCACGTATCTGCCCCATCCCATATATTTTATAAGCCTGCACAATGCGTTTTATGAAGCATAGAAAAGCCAGATGGGAATTCTCTCCTTTTCTTGTACGGCTGTCTCTTTTCGGGGGTGAGATAACAGGGGCCTATCTCATTTGGCTGCTTGTTACTGTACGCTCTGCCGTAAATTGAGAAAAGAAGCCTTTTCTGAAAAATGCTTTCTTTGACCCCATTGTCACGGGGAAACTGCAGTGAGAGAAATACTATTCTTTGTAGGCTCTCAGTTGAGAGCACAGTGAGTCAGGGAGAAGTACATAGTGCTTTTTTCCTCTTCTCTCCTCCCCTCCCTCTGCATTTGTTCAGGGGAAGCAGTGCAGGTCTCTCGCTGAGAGGAGGTGCTGTGAAGCGGATATGAAGAACCCAAGGAAGCAATGCTCTGGCTTTGCTGACACCCCGCCCCCCGTTCTGGGCAGACAGGGTGCCGACTGCCACGGAAATGCAGCCATTCAGCTGGAGCTGTGTGCCGGGCACGCTCGGCTCGTTATCAAGTATGCACCACCAATATTTCATTATCGGCCTCCTATGCAGCCCAGTCCACGCCTGGGTGAGCCTAGAAATTAAACTGTACTGTCACCTCCAAGAGTGTTGTTCCTGCCAGTGCTGAAGGGGAGAGATCGCCAGGCCTGTGATCAAATGATGTGAGCAGAGAGCATGGTGTTGGGAGCAGGAGCGCTTCTGCTGGGGCTGGTGGGAGGTCCGTCTGTCATGCACCCATCCTACCTAGGAGGTGAGAAGCTTTGTCTCGGGTGATGTAAGATGGATGAATTTATCAAGAGCTCCCTTTTCTAAAGGAAGTCATCCCAGAGTGTTCAAGGACATCACATATTTGGAGAGGATGGGTGACTGTTGACAAAAAAAATGCAAACAAACAAAAATTGAGATAGAAAGCACACTGAGTGAGCATCAGTTTTGCTGGGACTGCCCTTATCCACTGAGCATCACTTCTGTACCTTGTGGACCACTGCAGAGTCTGAAGAATGAGAGGGCAGGGGCTGTGGGTGAAGAGGACAGACAGAAAAAGGACTGAGCCCTTTCCAAATTCTAAGTCTGACCAGGTCACCCATCTGCTCAAAATCTTCCAATGGCTTTTGACCACTTAGAATCCAACCCTAAGTCCTCCATGGCTTGGATTCTATAATTCCCTTTTCTACTGCCTCCAGCCTCTTTGAAATGATTGAGACCAGAGTCCATCTCAGAGATGGCAGAGATAATGCTACACATTCTCCACATGGCTCTCATTTCATGGGTTACGCAGGAAGATGCTCAGGAAGATGACATTTGTCAATCTCGTGTGCATGAGATGGAAGTCCACAAACCTGTGTTCTACAGAAGAAATGGAAGTAGAACCACAAGCTCTTAGTAGTCTTGACCCTTAACCTTTTCCATATGATTCATGTCTTCTCCCTCCTCCTTCCATAGCATCCTCAGAGGCAACAGGTCACAAGTAAAGGGCTGAGATTCTTGAGTCCCCAAATGAAAGAGAGCTGTTATGGAGAGGTGCTCTGCCTGCAAAGGACTCTGACGTGAACAAGAGCTAGAACTTTGCTGTGCTGAGTCTGTCCCAGGGCAAGCATGTCCATGATGGCTTCTGGGCAAGAAGAGCTCACACCACATAGTGCCAGGGTCTTCTTGAGAATGACGGGATGACAGGCCTTCATTGATAAATTTCAGACATCTAATAATCTGAAAATAGTAACATGATCAGCACCCAAGACAAGTGTTTCTACATCTCTCATTCATTCCACACCCAATGCTGGTGCAGGAGCCCTGGGGGACTCTGAGGTACACAATTATTATGTGTATGACAAGGGTATTATTAACATGACAAGTGGTCTGCTCTCAACTTTGCTGGAATATTAAGACTTAAACATATAACTCTTTCAGAGAAAAACACCCAGTGCATTTGGTAACATTCTAGAACAGATGATGAGTGATACGGATGCTTAAGAAGACTTCTGTTTTGCCTGGGAGAGATCAGTGACGGATTTATGGGACAGTGATAACTAAAGTTGATCCATTGAGTATGGGTAGGATTCAGAGAAGCAAAGAGAAGTCTAGGATGTTCATATGACATCAGGTCCATTTTGCTTTATCTCACTCCAATTCATATATGGGGAAGAGGATCCCAAGGAGATACACTTGAAATTGTGTCTGTGACCTGGAATTGTGAGACTCTGTCGGGTTTTATGCCCTCTCTTGCTTGCTCCTGAGGGAAGGACCTTCCACACTTAAGCCACAAACATCTTCTGCTCCAATGCTAAGCTTATAGCTGAGAACAGAGTCAGACTCGTCTTTCTTCAGCTTGAGATGATAACAATAACAAGATTCACAGGGATTGGCTAGCTTCCTGGAACGATGGAGGGGAGACTGCAAAATGGCTGAATCCCAGAGATGCCCTCCAGTGACCAGGACAAGTCCTAGTGTGAGCACACCTCTCCCTGTATATCAGGAAGTGGGATAGGAAGGGTGGGCCTTGGTTGTCTGATTGATTGTTGAGAGTACCGTGGTCAGAAATTCGGTGCCCTGCGGGCCATCTCTCACCTTTGCTCACAAAAGCCTTGGAGGCACAAGTGGGTGATGGAAGGGAAAGTGTCTTTAAGTTCTTCACTTCGGAAATGCTGATGGAGGTCTTTAAATGCCTGCTATCACCTTAAGGTGAAACCCTTCAATGGGTGTCTACCTGTGTGACCTATACCCTTGCTTTTATCCATGAACAGTTTAGATGAGGTTGTTTTAAGATGGGAGAGAATGTAGTTCATCACAGAGTTTCCATTTGATCAGGTTTTGTAATAGGATTTTGGTCATGGACTTTATATTTTTACTAATGTTAATAGAAAAATACAGAGTTAAACCAAGAGACATTGGTATATGGGTAGATGATAGATAAATAAAAGATAGATAGGAGAGAGAGACTGCAGATGTATCCTAGTCATATTTATGCATTCAGCATCCCAACTCCATTTAATAGAAGCAAGCCCATGCTCTCTGAGCAATTACACATGCAGACACAAACCGCTGCAGTGCATGCTCGAAGGCCATCATGGCCCACCTGAATGCAGATGAGATCTGGAGTCCAAAGGAGCCCCAGTCACCTGCATCCACAGAGGACAGACAGGTACTATTGCACCTTCAAGCGCAGAGCTCTAGGCCAAAGATCTGCGTAAGGTGAGCTACTTAAGAGACAAAAGCCACTGGAGGCCAGGATCTCATTAAATAGTTCTTACCCGCAGAGCCTTAAGAAGCAGGGCTCTGTGGCCTCCAGCCCCAGAGTAGACTGTGATAGGCCATGTTTATTGACAGAAGCCAACTATCTGTGCTGACACCTAGTCTGGCTTCCTCAGATCTCCCAGCTGCTCTCCCTGTGCCTGAAGGGACACCACTCAGTTTCTAGGCTCTGAGAATCCACAGAGGGTGATGAAAACCCAAAGCTTCCCTAAAGCTGGCTGGTGGTGTGGGCCTCTCACCCACACCTCCCAGAGCTGTGAAGATCATGAGGGAGAAAGAACTGAGGAGAAGGGCAGGATGGGAAACGTCCTCCAGCCAGCTGAAGAATTCATCCAGTGATGAGCAAAGAAAAGATGATGCTTTAAAACAGGGGTGTCCAACCTTTTGGCTTCCCTGGACCACATTGGAAGAAGAAGAATTGTCTTGGGCCACACATAAAATACACTAACACTAAGAATAACTAGTGAGCTAAAAAAAAAAAGTCCGTGCATAATTTTCGTAGTGTTTTAAGAAAGTTTACAAATTTGCGTTGGACCCAAAGCCATCCTGGGCTGCATGTGGGCCACGGGCAGCGGGTTGGACAAGCTTTCTTTAGAAGAAGGGGAATTTATTCATGGACACCTGTCAGAGATTGGCATTCCTCTGGCTGAACTAGAGTCCGAAGTTTACTATGACATAAATCAGCTCCTCCTGGCCTTAATAACTCTTCCTTATGGGTTTCTTCCCACTCATAAATAAACCTCATTCCATATGCATAAGTTACTTGATTTGTAGCCCTGTTCATTGGAAGAGGTAGGTGCCAGCCTTGTTTTACATAGGGGCTTTTCAGTGGTCACCCCCTCCAAGGAGAGCCCCCTTTTCTCTGGGGTAAAGTTAACCTCAGAGAAGGCTCTTTGCTGTGATGTCCTCACAGAGTGCACAGGGTAGATCTGTCTTTCAAAGATGGAGGAAGCCATGGAAAGAGGATATTTTCCTTGCAAAGAGCTGAGGGTGACTTTCAGGATGGGTCCAAGAGCAGCAGAGCTGCAGGCGCAGACCCAAAGCGGTGTGTGCTCCTTCTTGCTGGGGGATGTCAGGCTTGGGCAACATGTGCCCAGACAGCTTTGCTGGCAGATTCATGAAGTTGCAGATTCCAAGAGATGGGCCAGCTACCCACAGCCGGAGCCCAGGGGTGCTTTGGAACTCAGTTACAGACCCAGGCAGTCAGGTCCGGGCATCACTTAATCTCTTCGCTCCTGCAACCTCCACAGAGCAGTGGGCCTTGGCATTTTGACTTGAAATATTCCAGCTTAGTTGGATTTTTGGACACCAACTCCCATACCCGTCTCGTGTGGCAAGTTCACAAAATCCATGTTTTAAATTATGCATTACAATATTCTCAGGGTTTTTGTATTATACAAAAGGCCTCCATAAATATTCCAGTTCTAACTTTAAAATGTAGTTGGAAAGAACGTTGTTAGCAACCATTCTTTTCAACAGCCTACCCAAGGAGGTAGAAACCTCACAGCTGCTCTGGCAGGTGGGCACTGGGGCCTTCCTTGTCCACCTGGCATGAAAAATTACAAAGAGATTTAACTATTATCTCTACAGAAATTCTCAAACTTTAAAATAAATTACAATTAACTTGGCTGGAACAATATCAATATTTCAGAATTTTATTGTCATCGAGATTAGTAAACAGTCACTGGGAATTCAGAATTTCAGGACAAAATACGAGGTGGGATCCCCCAGAAAAGCAGAATTCTCTTCTGGAAGGTGGGCCCCTTGTCGTGCAGGCTTTCACCTGCTAGGTGAGTGCTCTAGGAGCCCATGTGCATCAGTGCACCAGCTGGCACTGTTGGGAGAGGTTGCATACGGTGAATTTTTTTGGAGACTCTTTCAGCGTGTTTGCCCATGTCATGGTGGGTGAGTTACATGACCGACATGAGCATGACAACACACCTGCCCACACCGCACTGAGTGTTCAGCAGTTTTTGACCAAAAATGGTGTAACCCCCATGCCCCACTCTCCATAGTCACCTGATCTCACCCCAAGTGAGTTTTTGTTTGTTTGTTTCTCCGGATAAAAAAGTCCTCAAAGGGGGTTCCCTGGTGGTGTAGTGGCTAGGCTTCAGGGCTCTCAACGCTGCAGCTTGGGTTCGATTCCCAGTCAGGGAGCTTCCCCCTCCCCCAGAAAAGTCCTCAAAGGGAAACAGTTTACCAATGTGGAAAAGGTGAAACAACAAAAAAAAAAAAGGCAGAAGCACTAAAAGGCATCAAAATCGACACGTTTAAAAACTAGAGCAGTGGAAATATGTCCCAATAGGTGTACTGCATGAAATGGAGGGCACTGTGAAGGTGACTAAAATTTAAACATGTAAGAATAAATACATAATTTTTATAAGCCAATTCCAGTTTTGGGGGATCTTCCCTTACATATCCATAAAGTATTTAATGACATGAATTATGTGCCTTGAATTGTGCTAGGTACTGTAATTATAAAAATCAAACATATGAAAAATGTAAGACAAATCCTATAATCTGCTGGGATAAGAACACTGGAAGTCACAAATCTGTGTTCACCAAAATAATGGAAAATAAGCATTGGCCAGGGCATGAAGAAATTGAAACTCTCGTACATTGTTGGTAGGAATGTCAAAAGGCAGCCACTGGGGGAAAGATTGGCAGTTCTGCAACAAGTTAAACATAAAATATTATGATTCCACAATTCCACACCTAAGATATATCCAAAGAATTAAAAAGAGAGACGTAAATAACTCTACATGGATGTAAATAGCAGCATTGTCCACAACAGCTAAAAGATGGGAACAGCCCAAATGTCAATCAACAGATGAATGGATAAACTGTGCTATATACACACAGTGAAATGCTTTTCAGCCATAAACAGCAATGTGGGGGAACATCAGAAACATTACGCTAGGTGAAAGCAGCCCAACACAAAAAGGTTACGTGCTGTGTGATTTCTTTTATGTGAAATGTCTAGAATAGATAAATCCATAGAAATAGAAAGCAAGTTGCTCGTTGCCAGGGACTGGGGTGAGGGGAGAATGAGGAGTGACTGCTTGAAGGATACATAGCTTCCTTTTGGGGTGAGAAAAATGTTTTAGAGGTAACTAGTGGGGTGCCACTGCCTTGTTCGTTCTAAAATGCTTAATTTTGTCTTTTGTGCACCTCACCTCAATAAAGACATTCATTCAAGTCTCATCTCCAAGACTAATGTTTCATGTGTCTGAGCAGTTTGCTTCACTTCTCTGGGCCTAAGTCTTCCCACGCACATGTAGTCCAACTAGTGAGGCTAATGTGCCTATAACCGGTGAGTCCATGTCATGTCTACAACCACAAGTGGGGTATCCCAAAAGAACCGAAAAATACTTCAGGGTTTGGGGGCTAAAACGATCACTAGCAACTACATCTAAGAATTTCTCTGCTACTACCCAACAAAATTATTTAAACATATATATATATATGTGTGTGTGTGTGTGTGTGTGTGTGTGTGTGTGTGTGTGTATTCTCCTTCCCCTCACACAAAAACATGACTAGCAGACAACGAACAAGGATAACTGGCCTACCACCCTTTATGGTAAATGAAGCTTTATCGGAAGACACCACACCCATCTGCTAATGTGCTCTCTGAGACTCTTGAGACTGCGTCCATGCTACAATGGCACAGTCCAGTCGAGGAGTTACAACTATGGCTCCCAAAGCCTAAAATTTTACTATCTGGCCTTTTACATAAAAAGTGTAGCAACTCCTATTATAGGAGACCCTAAGAAGAAACTGTCAGCAAAACAAAAACTTGTGGGTAGATAATAAAACAACAAAATGACGTAGAAAGTGAGATTGAAGTCCTAAGGAAAAGAAATAAACTAGGGGTCAAAACGGCCTTTGTAAACAATAAACACATTTGGAACACAAAAGATACTCCTGGAAACCAAATTACTGCAATGAGAATTGGCCTACAATATGATAAAGTCATGCCTGTCAAAATCTACTGTACTTTATTAAACAACATAAGATAAAGGTCTGACTCAACAAAAACATCTGAGAGTGATGACATATAATGTTAAAAAAAAAAAAAAGAAAGAAAAGTAGCCTAAACATGGAAACATAAAGGGCAAAAAAAGAAATCAAATTAAAAAAAGACAGAGATTAAATGGGCAAATGTCACTTAAAAATTATAACTCACACCTCTTAATGTTTTAAATCTCCTTTTTTTAAATTTAAAGGGATTCTTTTAAGAAAAGCCATCTCTTGTGGTGACAACACAATCATTTGAAGTTCAAAGAGTCTTACAATTGAACATCAGGTTCTTTTTCTTCTTTTAAGTTCAAGTAAAATTTAATTAATTAAATTTATTTTAAAATGGGATCTGTTATGTAACTCTGTTTCCCAAAAAGTATGCCCCAGCTTTCCCCCTTCTAGTTATATAGTTGCAGAAAAAGACATCCAGAACGACATTCACCTAGTTTAATGATGATTATTTCTGGGTGGTATGATTTGGGGGTAGGGTTGTTACTGTCACCTTTGCTTTTTCCCATATTGGTTTAAAACTTGTATCAGTCATTTATCTTTTTTTTTTAACAGAAAATAAGTAGGTAATTTTCCTTTAAAAAGAGAAGACAAAGTGCTAAAGCATGATTTTTTAGGTGGTGGCATATGAATGATTGTCACCTTCCTTGTGACTTTGCATATTTTTAAATGTCCCTAATTTGTAAACAACACTTTAAATACTATTTTTATTGATTTTTTTTTGCAATTGCCAACAGAGCCTAATGTAAGCAAGACACATAATCCATGTTCATTAAAAATTTTATTGATATGATTTTGCTAAAATTTCCCAGGGAAATGTTTACTATTCTCAATGACAATAAGACTTTAAAATAGGCCTTGACATAAAGTTACTCGTAATTTATTTTATATTTTATTAATTGACATTGAAACACAACTGGATCCCTTTGTAATAACAAAAGAGAAAACCTTTTAAATAGTTCAAGAAGCCCCCAGGCTTTGCCTGTCATGACAAACTAAAACATTTAAGTCACTTCCATCCTTGGCTCCACCCCAGTCCTTCTCACCAGGGTAGCAGCTACACTGCCCACCATGGGCTCCCCCAAAACCTCCAAACCTGTGGCAAAGTTAACCCAGGCAGTTCTGGTTTCTCTCATTCTCCAACTTTTCTGGAGCTGTTTATTTCTTCTCTCTCTTGAGTAGCACTTAGCAGTTTTGAATGAAAACATCTTGAATATTTTAGGACTTGTCATTCTTCTTACTACCAATTATGTAAATCAACACAACAGAAGGGCAGGCCTGCTGGTCTAGAGGAAAGGGGAGAACTGCAGACACTCAGAAACAAGGACAAACAAATCCATAGGCACAGACAGAATGGTGGCCACCAGAGGGGAAGGGGCATGGCGGTAGGATGAAGAGGGTAAAGACAGACCGATATGAGGTGACAAAGGGAGACTAGACTTCGGCTTGTGAGCACACAATGGAGTGTACAGATGTTTACTATAAAGTTGTATACCTGAAACTTCTATAATGTTATTAACCAATGCTACCCCAATAAATTTAATTTAAAAGAAAGGAAATGGGCCAAGGGTCTTCAAGAGCTCTTTCAGCTCTGAAGTTTAGTTAGGAATATGCTCTTCCCCAAGGAGATGGCAATTTATTGACACTATTACAGGGGCTATGTAATTTGAGGACAAGGTAATGAAAAAGATGGGATGGAATAAAGAGATACTCTAGAGGTGAAATGACCATAACTGACCTGACAGTCACCTGGATATGGGACTTGAGAAAGAGCAGGGGGACCAACTTGGATAACTAGAAGGATGGTGGTGAGACATTGTACACAAGGGCAGAAGTAGAAGATGAGGAAGAGGATGGGCTCTTTTTTATCACATATGTCCTCAAATACATATGCCATTCATTCAGTGAAAAAGAGTGCTCAATTGAGTGAGCTGGAATAATCAGATAAGGTGGACTGGAGAAGTTGGGGCTTGCGCTGGACCCCAACAAGCATGGGAGACTTACTTAAAAGGGAGAGAAAAGGAGGAAAGATATTCCCAGGAGAGAAATGCCATTAGCCAAGTGCAGAAATGGACTGAGCACACCAGACTCTGGACCCAGGGGTGGGCATCACATGGTCACAAGGGGGGCACTGAAAAGGTGCTGAACTGGGTAAAGAGAGAAAAAAAATCAAGAGATGTAGTGTACAGAATCCTATGTGGTCCCATAATTAATATTATTTAGAAATAATACCAATTGACTCATGTGCATTTGGCCACAGGCAGTTTTCTGTAGGGGGTCGTCTTTGTTTTCATCTCTCCCTGCCTTAAGGCCTCTGCTCATCTCTTGGCTGTTGTAGCAACCCCTCCTTTTCATCTTTTACACCACCAAGATAGAAGAATGGAGTGGAATGGGCAGCATGCGTATGACCGATTAGAGAAAGGAGATACTAGAGCGTAAGAAGGAAATGGCCAAATAGGAATAAGAGAAGAAAGAAGAGGGAAGAAATCTACCCTTGTCTTTCTCAACCTTTCCCACATCTTGGAGCTTCCAGATGCCCACAGAAGACTTCAGGGTCACCAAACAGTGCAGGACAGAGATACAGTCATCCGTCCTGAAGCTGGTGGCCCTCCAGTCTTGCCTAACCAGCTGCCTACTTTGGTAACTTCCCTTAAGTGTCTCCTAGGATTAAAGGTCAAGTTCAACATGGCCAAAATGGAGCCCATCCTCTTCCTCATCACCTGCTTCTGCCCTCATGTACACTATCTCACCACCATCCTCTGGTTATCCAAGTTGGTCTCCCCATTCTTCCTCAAGTCCCACATCCAGGGGACTGCCAGGTCAGTTGTGGCCATTTCGCCTGTAGAGCATCTCTTGATTCCATCCCACCTTTTTTCATTACACCACCATTGCCCATTTTGGTCCCTTGCTACCTCTATGAAAGCTGTCATTGAACTGTTCTCCCTGTATTCATCCTCATCCCTACTGCCTTTACCACTTCCTAGGACTGGCTGTCTACTTCTGCAGGTATTAACATGGCATGTCTTTGCTTTAAAAACCCACATGGACCCCCATTACCTGCAGGGGAATGCCTAGCTTCCTTGGTATGCTACATCATCGTGTCCTCTGAATTCTGACTCTTAGCCACAGTTTTGACCCACCTCTCCTTCCTTATATTTGCCCTGTTTAACAATTAACTTGCCACTTCATCTATTTCCTTGGCCTTTATTAGTGGTGTTTCTATAGCTGCATTGTGTACACTGTCCTTCTACCATATCTCTCCCTACAAAGATATTTCTTTTGCTTTTGGGCTCAGTTCAAACATCTCATCCTCTTTGAGACCAGGAGGATCCCTCAGCTAGAATGTGCCTAGAACACAGAAAACCACAATGCATCTGGTGAAAAAGTGAATGATTCAATCAATGAATAAAGAGATTAATAAAAGATGGACTTCTTGCCTGCCTTTGAAATATTCTCTTGCATTCCAAGGCATTCTTTTTCTTGTCCAGGCTGAGCTTCCCCAGATACTGTCTGTTCTGATTGATCCACAAAACCTACTGAAGTATGGATGATGCTCCAGTTAAATCTACAATTTGACTAGGGTTTGTTGTAGGCACTTCTGCTCAGGGTATGTAAGAGCAACAGCAGGTTGGGCTTAAGCACTGTGCTTTGAGCCTTCAGTTTGACATTCCAGGTACTAGGATACACTACCAAGTTCAAAAGCAGACCAAACCTGAATGCAATATTTAGAGGGCTGCTTTAAGACAATGCTCCTGGACTAAACTGTTTATTGCCCATGGCAGCTCCCTTGGCTCTCCATAATGGGCAGGTGCTGGGGGACAAATTCCAACACAGAGGAGCTTTGTGGAGTATTCACTTTTCCATTCACCCCCGTCTAACTTGACCGCAGGCTTGGAGAGCTTGAGGAGTAATGACCTTAGGCCTTCTGCATGAAATTCTCACAACTAGAGATCCATTCCTCCATAGCATTCCATACTATGAAGTAGTACATACCCCAAGGGTGACAATGATGTCATTACTGCCATACCCTGAAACAATCTTTACCTTTAATGGCTGAGGATACTGCAGACCCTAAGGAAATAAACAGAATAAAAATGTGTGAGTTGTGAGCAAAGAGCTTATGAATAGAGTATAGAGAACTCCTGAAGGCACTCTGGGAGCAACTTAGGCAAGAGGCAGGAAGCCTCTAGGAAGTGAAGGCTGAAGGGACAGAGGAAGTGAGGAAAGAGAGGTAAGAAATTGCCACAGAGGCTGATAGAGCAGGTGTAATTTTTCTTCATTTTATAGATGGGGAAACCTAGGCTCAGTGAGGTCTGTTGACTTTCTTTAGCTTAACCAGCTATTTCATTGGGTTATTTAGGATCTCAAACCAGTCTTCAGACCTCTAGTTGAGATATCTTACACAATGCCACTCTGCCTCTCAATGTGTCTTTTCAGTAGCAAAGTAGATCTAGCACACATCCGGTAAGTCTGGCCTCTAACTAGCTTTTTACAAACAATGTTTCCCAAGCCTGGGGACCAGAGGGCATACTTCCTGGTCCAACCCCCGGCTTCTCCATTGACAAGACCTCAAGCATGCTCAAGATGTGGCTAATTTTACTAATCTTTGTGAAGTTCTGGCACCCAGGTAAAAAAAAAATAAAATAAAAAATTGTCTCCTGACATATCTATATGCCAGCAAGCAGCTCGTGTTAAAATTGAACTCCAGTGTATTGAAATGGCTTCCGTGAGCGCCTGCCTGCCGCTCTTGCAGCCATATTGAACTATTCAGAAGGATAACCTGGCATGTGGCCATAACTCAGACTGAACAGGTCCATCGCTCACAGAGGACGGTGCAGTCCCCAGGGTTCCTGTGTCTTTTGCCAGAGCCAGCATTTCTTCTTGGAGCCTCTCCTCATCTTCTGCACTATTTGTTTCTCCTGAGGGCCCTTCATACAGATCAGCGTGGCTCACTTTATCCAGAGATTCAATCACCAGTTGCCAAGAGAAAGAGAAGGTCTCTTGGGGGAGATTTAAAGGGAGGTTTAGACTGAAGATCTGGGGGGAGGGGTTAGAGCAGTAGAATGAAGGGGTAACGTGGTGATGAAGAGAAGTCAGTGACTGGACTCTGCCATGGGACACAGGTAGGCACAAGTGAAGGAACAGCAATGAATTTAGACATGGGGGGAAAAGAGAACAGAGAGCCAGGTCAATCCACTCCCCTCCGCACTGTGCCAGGCAGCTCTCTGCACTTGAATTTCAGTTTGGAGAGGCCTTAACTCAAATCCTGTGGTCCAGGAGTGGAAACTACTGAATATCACACCCAGCGATTCAGAAATCAAAGAATTCTGGGATGACTCTTAATAATAACAATAAAAAATAACAAATATTAGGGTTGAGGGGATTCAACTAATGGTATCTTTTTCTTCCACCTGAATTCAAAATCAAATGAGAGAGAGTTTCAGGAATCAGACAGATAAAGATACATCAAAACAATGTTGCTATTGCCAATAAAGGTCAGGCTGGAGACTGTATCTTCATCAAGTTAGACCAGTTGCCTGGATATCACTCTACTTTCCTTGTTGATTATTGGCCTCACCTCAGATAGTTCTAGACCTCAGGCCTGGCCCTGTAAGACACACCAGGAGGAGTCAGAAGTAGGTGCTTTCCGTGGGCAGGCTGGCTAGAGATGGAGGATACAAGGGGAAAGGTCCACACATGCTCTACTACTACTCCCAAACTCACCAGTTAGAACCCTCAGCGTGTGGGACAGAGGCCCAGAGAGCTTCCCCAATGGAAGAGCCTCCCCCTGGAACAGGAAAAGTAAGGAACAAGCATGCTGTCTCCTAACACTTGTGTGCCCTTTACAGCTTATAAAACACCGCAGCCCATTCAGAAAGGAGGTCTTTATAACACCACCACATGATCCAGATTATGATTCTCATGTCCCCTTCATCAGTGAGAAAAATTAGGTTCAAAACAGCAGGTTAATTGACCCTTGTCATATAGTCAGTATACATCGCAGAGCTGGAATCCACATTAGACATCTGACAAATTTTTCAAACCAGGTTTTAAAAACTATGAAACAGGTCAGGCAAAAGGTTCTTGCAGCCAAAGTTGTTCATAACTTCACAGAAGTGAGCAGGAGGACTGATTCAATTTGTGTGGATAGCTGAAGACCAGGGAGCACTTTTTCATTTAACATATACTGACCTGCTCTGTGCTGAATGCTATGCTGTGCACTGGGGATGGAGCTGCAATCAAGGCAGATGTGACCCCAGTCTTGTAGAGCTTGAATGGAATAGGGAGGTGTCTAGGATTCAGGGACACCCTTTGGGAGGGAATCAGCTCAGAGGGGAAGCATCTGCAGCCTGGGGCTCAGGGGATGCTACTAGGCCAACATCCCAAGAGGTCACTGCAGATTCAGGATCAAGTCCAACTGAAATTGGCCATGGGTGTGTGGTTTGAGAAGTCAGTTCTGGCTTTGCAGTCCAATGCAATTGAATGAAGGAATTGGACCCTGGCTGCCCATTAAAGTAAGGTAGCCAGTATGGCCTCAGTACAATAACATAATGCTTTCTGCTCTGTTATTTCATCACTTCTTTGTGTTTGCATTTTTTCCCCCTGGCTGGCTTGTTTTATTTTTTTCTGCATCCCTTAATGAAGTTTCTTTTCAAAAACCCCAAAACTTTATAGGATGAACCAAAATAAAGGAGAATTACCCATGCAAAAGCTAAGACTGGTAGAGAGGGACTGGGAAATGAGATGTGGTAGTGACTAGAGCCAAACACCAGAGAGTCTGGGAGGACCAGTGAAGTGGGCAAACGATGTGATAAAAATCCAACAAGTTGGTTGGGGGTGGGGGGGCATTCAGGACAGCTCCCACAGTTAGATTTCCTGTAGCTTGTTTGGAAAATCCACCTAAACCCAGAGCACTGGAACGTTAGGCTCTTTTTTTTACTGGGCAGTCTAGGTCTTCCCATTTTCAGGTGTGCTGAAAAGGAAACAGCAACCAATGACCAGAGATTTCCTTCTGATGTCCAAGAGTGGGTTCTGTCAGCATTTATCACCTTGCACCATTTTTGGGGGGTGAGGGGAGCTTCATCCCTTAGTCATGTTTTTCTAGAGGTATGTGGTTTCCCAGAGGGCAGAAAGAACCCACACGTCGTCTACACAAGACGATGCTCCTCCACTCTGGGATCTGCATGGCCATTTCCTCACGCCTGCTTTCCTTGGTCTCTCCTGTGAACAGCAGGCCGGTCAGAGAGCAAGGCAGGGTTCAGCCCATGCTCAGTGCAGAAGAGTGTTTGAAACAGGTATTTGATGTCTTTTCAAAGACTAATATTCATCAGTCTTTTCAAGTCTTCCAACTTGCCTGAGACTTCATAATGATCACCTGCGTCTCCTATTGCTCCAGAATCTCACGTTTCAGGCTATCTGATTGGGTTTTTTTTTCCCCCCTCCTAGATGTTTAATTTATGGACAATAAGTGCCTCCACTGTACAAGATCAATTTTTTTAGCATCGGGTTATTGTTACTTATTTAGTCAGAATTAAATAAATGTTATGTGAAATGAGTCAACAAGTATGGACTTCGCTGAATAGAGAGTCTCTCTAGATGCTCAGTATAATTAGCCTTTTGTCTTTACTATCCATTAATCAAAATCTATTATTTTATTTTTGTTTCTTCAACAATTTTATTGAGGTAACATTGACATGCAATAAACTGTACATACTTAAGCAAATAATGTGGCACATTTTTTAGTTGTTAAACTTATTGGGGTAGCATTGATTAATAAGAATTACAGGCGTACAATTCCAAAGTTCATCGTCTATGTGTTGCGTTATGTGTTCATCACCCAGTGTCAGTTTTCTTTCCATATATTTCATAAGCTTTGACATACGGTGTACCCATGAAATCATTACCATAATCAAGATAATGAACAAAAATATCCTGCCCCAAATTTTCTTCGTGCCATCTTTCTTCTTCCTGTTCTTGTCACTTCATCACCACTACCCTCACTATTTCTAAGGACCCCACGATCTGTCAGTGTAGATTACATTGTATATTCTATGACTTTATATAGATGGGGTCATACGGTATATACTCTCTTTTGGTCTGGTTCTTTGCACTCAGCATAATTATTTTCAAATTCATCCACATTAATGTTTGGATCAATAATTTATTCCTTTTTATAACCCAGTAGTTTCCCACTATGTGAATACACCTCAGCTAAATTGTCTCTTCACCTGTTAGTGAACATTTAGATAGTTGCTAATTTAGAGGTATTATACATACATCTGTTATGAACACTATGTATTTGTATGGATTTATGCATTCCTTTCCCATGGGTAAATACCTAGAAATGAAACGGCTAGATCATATAGCATGTTTATGTTTAATATTTTTTAAAGCTACTCAGTTATTTTCCAAATTGGTTGTATCATGTCACAATACCAAGAAAAATTTAGGAGAATTTCAATTTCTCTATATCCTCTTCAATACTTGGCAAGATTAATCTCTTTAATTTAGACATTTTAGTATGCAGTGAGCTCTCAGTGTGCTTTTAAATTTTATTTCCTTAATTATTAATATTGTTCAGCAACTTTTCAGTTGCTTTTTTGCCCTCTGTATACCCTTTGATAAAATGTCTGTTCAAATCTCTTGTCCATTTTTTTAAATTGGCTGTTTTTTTAAATACTGAATTTGGAAAATACTCATACTTTATGTATTCTGAATGCAAATCTTTTATCAGATATATACTTTGCAAATATTTTCTCAGAATGTGTGGCCTTTGCTATTATTGTTGTTGTTATTGTTGTTACTATGATTTTAACAGGGTCCTGCGGAGAACAGAAGGTTTTTATTTTAAGAAAGTCCAATTTATCAATTTGTTATTCTCTAGAACAAGCCTTAGAACATACCTAAGTCTTTGCTCAATGGTAAGTCTCAAAGATTTTCCGCATATTGTCTTCTAGAAATGTAACAGTTTTAAGTTTTACTTTTAAGTCTATGATCCATCTTGAGCTAATTTATTAACATGGTGAGAGGCATGGATCAAATTTTATTTTCTTGCATATGGATGCTAAACTGTTCTAGCACTATTAGTTGAAAAAAACAATCCTTTTTACACAGAATTTCCTTTGCACCTTTGTAAAAAAATCAATGGTCCATATTTGTGTAGGTCTATTTCTGAGCTCTCTATTCTGTCCCATTGAATTATTTGTCTATCTTTATTCCAAAACCACAGTGCTGATTACTGCAGTTTTATAGTTAAGTCTTGAAGTTAGGTAGTAGTAGTTTTTCAGCTTTTTCAAAGTTGTTTAGCATATTCTAAACACTCCACATTTCCATCTGTATTTTAGATTTGGCTTTTTAATTTCTGTCTAAAAACTTGTCTGGATATTTTTGGGATTGCAGGGAATCTATAGATCAATTTTGGAGAGAGCTAACATTTTAACAATATTGATTGGCCAAGTTATGAACATGGTACGTGTCTCATTCATTTAGGACTTACTGAATTTCTCTCAGCAATGTTTTGCAGTTTATGAGAAATAATTTGTCAAGTATTTTATATCTTTGATGGTATTATAAGTGCTATTTTAAAATTTTTAATTTCTGATTTTTCATTGCTAATATATAGAAATAGAATTGACTTTGTACATAGATTTTATATCCTGCAATTTGCTAAACTCACATATATATGTATACTCACACACACACACACACACACACACAAATTATATATCTATATCTATATCTATATCTATATACTGTAAAATTTCTATATAAACATTCATGTTGACATAGATACTCATGTTGTCTGCATATAAAGGCAGTTTTACTTTTTCCTTTTTTCCTTTCCAATTCTTTTTCTTACCTTATTACACTGGCTATCACCTCCAGTACATGATCTTAGGGTAAAAGTATTAAGTACAATGTTAGCTTTAGGATTTTGTAGATTCTCATTATCAGGCTGAAGAAATTCCCTTTTATTCTTAGTTTGCTGAAAGGTTTTTATAAAAAAATATATATTTGGTTTTGTCAAATAAAGTATTATCATAATTGGTCAAAATGAGTGATAAAGATTAATATCTTAAAAAACAGCCAAGAGAAAAAGACACATTTATGTACAGAGAAATCACAATAAGGGTAGCAGCAGATTTCCCATCAGAAACAAGGTAAGAAAGAAGATTGTGCAGTAACATCTTATTTTAAGTACCAAAAGAATGAAACTGCCAATCAGCATTCTGTATCAAGTAAAACTACCTTCAAAAAATTAATGCAAAATAAAGACTTCTTTAGATATGCAAAATCTAAAAGAATTCAGCACTAGCAGACTGGTACTATAAAAACAAATATAAAAAGAAAATGATACTAAATAGAATCATCAATACTAAAAAGTGAAGAGCACAGAGAATGGTAACTATGTGAGTAAATATATATGCATATAATTTTTCTTTTTATTTAAATCATTTTAAAAGGTAATGGATTATGTAAAGAAAAAATATTGATAATGTCATGTGATGTATATAGCATGTATGGAAGGAAATATCTAACAGCAATAGAACAAAACAGAAACTGAACGTACAATGTCTGGCAGAAGTAATGCCCAGAATTGAATTATGGTTTTATTATAAAATCAAAGCCATCATTATAAAAGATTTGGTATAGATTAACAGCATATAAAAAGGGGGCACTATTTTTGCCTGACGCTATATACTATTGTAAGGTTTTATGCTGTACATGAAATGGCACATTATCACTAGAAGGTAGACTGTGATAAGTTAAAGATGTATCCTATAAGTACTAAAGCAATTATTAAAATAATACAAAAAAAGTTACAGCTAATAAGTCAACAAAATGAAATAATAAATATTAGTCAATACAAAAGAAGATATGAAAAGAACAGACGGGGCAAATGGAAAAAAGGTGGAATGGTGATAGATTTAAATCCAATCATATCAGTAAGTGCATGAGTTGTATGCTCACTCAGGTCAAGACTGTGACTTCTCATTTTGTCTCACAGTGTCTAGCATAGATACATACATGGACCTGCTGAATATATCACTATCTCATTTGGACTTAACAACAACCACAAAAATATCATCATCCCCATTTTACTGGAGACTGAGGCATGAAATTAAGTTACTCACCAAGCTCCCGCAGAAATCTGTAGCTGTTTATGACTGCAACTCCTGGTCCAGATGCCAATTCTGAACTGTTTCTTTGTACCAAAAACTCCCTGTTGAGAGCAGCAGGAGGGCTGGGGAAAATGGGAGAGTGGAGAAAGAAGTACCCTGGCTGCCAAGGTGGCAGACCCAAGGTGAGAAGCAATGTCTTCAAGCTTCCTTCATCTGGCCTCCCTGCTTCTTGGATGGGCAGAGCTTCACCCACCTTCACCCCTGTGGCCTGCCCTCCACACTCAGGGTGCTGCCTACATCTATCTATTCATGAAGGCTCTCTATACAAGGTCAGTTGACACCCTCCCACATCCACTTGCCAAGCTATGCTTTCTGGTACAGGGCTGAGTCCACCTGGAGAATGAGGAGCATCTCCTCAATCTGTCCAGAAATGTCCTCTGGGCTGCCAGTGGCTCTCTCCACTCCTCTGGCCCACTGGTGACTCAATGCAGAATTCCTTAAAAGGAGGAGCTGCCCAAGTATCCTTTAGACTCGCACAGAAGAGTCTCACTCAAGGCTCGCCTCATAGTCCATAAGCCTTGTGGAATGGCCTGAGACATGTCCCAGTGCTAGTGAGGGTGCCTGGTGCTTTTTTCTCTCCCCTACCTCAGTGTATGTGCATGAGCTTCTATCACCCAAGACAATGGCCATTCTGCCTCTAGGAATCAGGCTGTTTTAATCATTCACTGACTTTCCTTTAATGACCTCACTCCCCCAGGGTGGGGGTGCCTCTGGTTTCCTCATCTCCCATCTTGAATGGCAATCAGTATTTCACCAGACGTGGCTTCTCGTATCCTTGACTTTATCTTAATAAATAATCCAACATATTTAGCAGAAATCATTGCATCTTTGTTTAGGGATTAGGACGGGAGATATATTTAAAGTGCACTGAGCACTGGTAATCCTGAAAGGGCTAAAGCAATCCTGATAGCACAATGGGGCCACAGCAGTTAGTGCACACACCCAGCTGCAGCTGTTATTAAAGCAGCTGCCTGCTGGGCACAGAGCAGATAAGAAAAAAATCAGTATGCATGTGCACATATGTACACAGGCTCACTCTGGTGTGCATGGGTGCATGCAATGCACATGCCTGCACACTCCACATACATGAACTCATGTGCTTGCAAGTCTAAGCAAATTCATATGAGCTCCCACTCACACAGGCATATGTGTAACATATATGCCCACACATGCAATTTTGCACATGCATATATGACATCTCCCTACTCTTCTGGTGGTACAAATTTGCAAACAAACTGCTACTCTGTAGACCTCTGGAAGATGCAGTGTTGAGGACCTAGGTCCCTGGGCTGTACATAGACAGTTTGCAAACAGCTCTGGGGATATCGTAGCTGTTTCCTCCTGAATTTGTGCACAACAGTCTCTATCTCCCAGGAGTTTTAGTGGAACCTTCCTTGGTTGCCTTATGATGCCAGGGATTACTTGGAAACCCTAATTAGAGTCTGATCAATTCAACTTCCTTTTGCCCCGGGAGTTAGGACACCAGGAGTCAGATGCATTAAAGTATCTCAGCTACCTGCCCACAGTCTGCATTGAGGCCACTGCCCCACCCATTAGTGGCCTTCATATTTCTTTCATTTATTCATTTATTCTCAACAGGCATTTCTTGGGCTTCTGCAGCTTGTCCTGTGCAATGAGTCACATGGTATAGAAGTCCTTATAAGGTAGAGTTCATTCCTTCAGGGTTTATTTTAGAGGGAATACCAGGCTTACCTACAAGAATCAGTGATGCAGCAATAAAAGGCAGTTATACAATGGCACAATAATGCTGAGGCCCCAAACGAGCATGCCTCAGAGGTCCCCAAACCACATTTGGAGATTCACTAGAACAACTCACAGAACTCAGCATATGGTTGTCCCCATGACTAACATTTATTACAAAGACATGGTAAGGACACACCGCCAGGTCATAAGACAGAAAAGCACAGGTTGAGTTTGGAGGAATCTGTGTGCAGGTTTCTCATGCCCCCTCCTTCCCAAGACAGAGCTCATAGAGCACTATTCCCCCAGCAATAAAAATGCAGCAACACATGTGCTTCTGCTCAGGGAAGCCCATCGGAAACTCAGTGCCCGAGATCATTACTGGGGCTGGTCACGTTGACACACGCCTGTGCATGTGCTCAGCACATACCAAGACTCTGGCCTCCTAGAAGAAAAGTATGGATTCAGCATAAAAACAGTGTAGGCACAGGAGTCCCTCTTAGCTTTTATATTATACATGACTTCAGGGACCTGCTTATCAACCATGTTCTCAGACACCAGTCAAGGGGCAACCCGGCAAGCAGGCTTTGGTAAGGATAGCATCAGGCCCACTCTGTCGACTCCTTTCTGCGCAGAACGGTAAGGAAAAGTGAGCAGTTCTAGTGGGAGAAATACCCGCATGAGCTGGGATTCTGGAATGGGGTCTGGAGGCCGACTGGGATTTGAGCGTGCAGAGAGGACTGGAGGTGGAGAAGACAACCCAGTGCAGTTGCAAGGGAGAAGAACAAGGCAGAGAAGCGGGTGGACGATGTGGGAAACAGGCTTCCTGACCTACACAACAAACGGGTTATTTGCCATGAGTCGAAACTCTACTGGTTTCTAAATCCACCGGGATTTACATCCCATACTTAAGAGCTTTAAACTAAGGGAAGTAGACAAGCAGCCCTGCAATTCAGCAGCAGGATCAGAGGGGAGGAACCCCGGCATGTCTCAGGAAGTCCGGAACAGTCCGATCCAGCTGGGCCCTGCAGGGTGAGTAAGGAGTGTGCCGGGTGAAGGTGGATGAGAGGCAGAACCTTGTCCCAAGACTGCGTGTGCAAAGGCCCAGGAGAGAGAGAACGTGGCGGGTCTCACAGTCTACACCAAATGATTGTCTCTCGGGAGGCCAGGGCACCATGGGTGTTATTTTTTGCTTGTTTCTTTTGTTACCAAAATGAGGTCCCAATCATCAGGGCCAGGTTCACATTCAGTTATACAGCCACCAAATGGGTGATCACTTTATAGGGAGGACACCGGAGTTTATAACAGTTAGGGGACTTTCTCGTGGTTATCGCTGATGCTCCTTTTCTCTAATTCACCTCCAATATGTTAGTGAGTCCCATTGTCCCTACCTCCAAACATTGCCGCATGCAGACCATCTCTTGCGATCGGCAGTGCTGCCACTGGAGTCCAAGTCACCAGCATCTCTCCCTTGATTTCCCTGTAGCAGCCAGAATGTTCCTTTAAATTGGATCATATTTCTCTCCTGCTTAAATGTTTACATGCTTACCAACTGCACTTGATATCAAGTTCAAAGTGTTTACCATGGCTTCATGCCCCCATGATCTTGCCCTTGCCCACCCCTCCACCCTTGGGGCATCATCCCCCATGTTATTCACTGGACTGGACTCACTTTGGCCTTCTTTCTGTCCCTGGAACACAGCAATCTCATTCTTGCCCCAGGACCTTTGCACATGCTATTTGCTCTGCCTGGAACTCGCTTTTCTCAGATCACTATGTGTCTGGCTCCTTCTCATGATACAGATCTCTGACGAGATGCTTCCTCAGAGAAAACTCACCCAGCTCCTCTATTTCAAATTCCCCTTCATCATCACCCTCATCTCAATGACTTACTGTTTGGTTATCCAGGGTTATTTTCTTTATATAACTACTACAATTCTGATTTTTTTAAAATTCAGATTTTGTTGTGTATCTCCCCTCAATTTCAGTGTAAATTCCTTGATGGCAAGGTTCAGTCTAGCTTTCTTACTCAGTACTTAAAAATATGCCCAGAATTGCGCTGAACAAATATTTGTGGAATGAATGAATTGTCAGTTAGCTAGTAAGTGGCTGGACTGAGGCACCTACAGTCTTGGGCTCTATCTTCTATCTGCATTGGGACATAGAATGTTCCAATCACTCCAGAAGGGAGTGAGAAGGAAATACCTGGGGAATGCACTACAGAGAGAAAACCCAGGCAGCTGGTGGACAGCCAGACCAGGGGCAGTCCCTCCATAAACAGTGCACAGGGGACCAAACAGCCAAGCTGAGCAAAGAGCCCTGAGCAGGAGGAGATAGGAGTTATGTGGAGTCCAGATAGGTGGTTAGAAAGGTCACCCAATCAAACAGAGCATTCTTATTGACTGGGGAGGAATATGGCAAAAAGGGAAACTGAGGCAGGCGGTCACTGTCAGGTGTGGGAGCCGGGCACTAGTTGTTAGCTGGGACTTTAGGTTCAGAACTTTCTTTCCTGGGAGGATGAGCAAGAGTCAAGCATGCCAGATCCTGGAGGAACCGGGAGCACTCAACAGAGCAGTGATTCAGAAACCTTCATCTGCATGGGGTGCAGTTGGTGGAATCACAGGCATGGTCAAAGTTGGGGTGTTTGAGGTGGGGCAGGAAGGTAGGGGTTCAGGAGCAAAGGTGGACATGGCATGGAGCCACTTCTGTCCTCCCCAGAGTGAAGCCCAGAGTTGGTATCAGAGGCCAGGGCTGCAGAAGTTGAGTGACCTCCACTGTTGCTGCTTGGAGGCAGTGTGGGGGCAGCGGGCAGCCAGGAAGCCATCGCTCCAGGAGCCAAGGCCAGACTTTGCTCTTTCACACTTCTGCCAGGGACAGCTCCAAATGAATGGAACCAGCAAGAACAGAGGCTGGATGAGTGCTCTGGAAGCAGATGAGAGAGACATGACAAAGGCCCTTCCCACCGCCACCCAGCAAGCTGGCCCCATGGAGGCTGGGAGCTCAGAACTGAAGCGGCTTGAACCTGAGCTCTGCTCCATCTCTGCTTACAGTCACCAGCAGCTAAGATGATGCTCTTTGACATTTTTATGGCAAACCACAGACTTTCTCCAGCTCCAGAGGGTTAAATGAGGAGGGAGAGTTGGAGAAGAGGTTCCAGGGTCTATAAATGCGGCCCCTTCCCCCACGTACAGTAAAATTTGATGTAATAGCTGTGCCCATAGGCACCTCTCCCTGACAGCGGACAGCACCGCTCTGCGTGCATGGATGCAGCTCCCCAGCAGATGGTGGATCAGACCTCGATGTCTCTGGATGTTCCTTGCACAATTTACTTGTTGGGAATGAATTTACAAATCCTTTAAGTATGGAAAACAGAGCCTTCCCGTAAGCTGAGCAGATGGGAGAGGCTTTCTAAAGGCTTTCAAAGTGCGCCCCGCCACCTACCCCCAGCTTAGTACCTCTCTCTGCATCTACACATTCTGTATTAGCTGGGGGTGAGAGAGAATCTGCCCTTTGGGTCTCTGGCCCCTGGAGAATCCTGGGCTGGCCTGCGCCAGCCAGGAAGCCATGAGCAGCAGAGCAGTGCACCCTGGCCTGGAACCTTTGACACCCTGCTTGGGAGTGGGTGAGGCACTGCCCACGGAGGGAAGGAGGAGAGGAAAGGTCTTGCTAAGCTGATTCTGATTTTTCTGGCAAGGCAGGAGACCCAGGGCTCCTGAGCAGCCAGAGTGGGAGACGGGCTGACTGAACGAATTACAAACTTGTGGCAAACGTGTGGTGAATTGCTTTAATGGCCCCCATGCTTACCCTTTCCCGATGCATCGATGCATCCGCTTGGCCGTATCACTCCACAGTGGGCTCGCACCACAGTGGGCTCCGCCCCTTGACTCGGGACTTGGTCATGTGACTTGCTTTGACCAATGGGGTGTTAGCAGACCCGAGGCAAGCAAAAGCTTCAGAAGGACCTGACCCTGAAGCAGTTCTCTTGCTCCGTGCGAAGGACACGCCTGGGCAGGCTTGCTGCTTCCGGGAGGCTACATGTGCAGCTGAGCCAATTCCCTGCCCACTAGACAGGGACCTGGGGCCAAGACAGACAAATCTAGTGCCCCTGGCAAAGAGTCCAGTACAACAGCCTTCCTTCCACCCTCAGCATCACAGAGACCCCACCAGGAAGACACAAGAATTACCACATGGAAGTTAAATGAGGAACTAATCAGTATACAGTAGCCTTACAGAGTTGCTTTGAAGGGTAAGTGCAAGTTAACATACTGAAAGGATTTAACACAATCCTTGGTCCATGACAAGGACTAAATACACGTCCGTTAGGCCATTATTTATGTGCATTGACTTTCATCATTAAAAGACCCTCAAGTTCAATATTATTATCTCATTTTATAGATGTGAAAGTTGAAGCATAGTATAGTTGAGTGACCTGGCCAAAATTACACAGCCAAATACGTGGAAAAGCTGGCACAAAAACTCACAGCTGTTCAAACATGGAAACAATTAGAGAACAACACAAAACCAGATGCAGGCTAAGCACATGTCTAACATTAGCACCGAAAATGCTGGAAATGTCATACGGGAGAAAACTTAGATTGGTCTGGAGCAGGGTGTCTCAGATGTAGCACTGCAGATATTTGGGTCTGGATAATTCTTTTCCTGAGAGGGTCTGTCCTGTCCATTATGGGATGTTTAGCAGTATCCTGACTTCTACTCCCTACATCGATGGCAGTAGCCCATGCCTCCCCAAGTGGTTATCACATTGCCACATGTCCCCTGCAGGGCAGTCACCCAAGGTAGAAAACCACCACTTTGGGGATTTCAAAGGTTTAAAATGCCCTATTAAGAGTTTACCTAAAAGGTCCCAAGCTGCGAATTTCAAGGACTAATAAAGATGTAAAAGTTTAAAATAAATTAGGCAAGACCATTTGAGAGTGAAAGATAGCTCTTTCTAGAAAAGCATCACTGGTGATTTTAAACTAACATTCTGAAAAAGAAGTGTTTTTTAAAGCTTAAAACAGGAAACTTACAGAATACAATTTGGTTGTAGATTATATTGTACATGTTTACTTTCTTGACAAAGCTTATCAGTTGTATATTTCTACCAGTACAAGAGGAAATGTCCAAAAGTTTGACTTATTCTGGTACTTTCCTTTAGCTTTACAAAAAGCTTGCCACCTGGTTGATGGTACTATTTTCAGTTTTATCAGAGACAGTGATGCATTGTTATGGACTGGAACCAGAAGGAGAACCAGCATTTGGTTAACAGTTGCCTTGTTTGGCTACAGTCTTCAGGCTCTCATTCATCACCTCCTATTTCTGACTTCCCTTCATATGGAAGAAAAGTTATGTGCTGATTTACAAGGTTGAATATCCCTTGGATAACTGTATTAGTTTCCTAGGACCGCCATAAACATACCACAAACTGGATGGCTTAAAACAACAGAAATTTATTTTCTCACCATTCTGGACGCTAGAAGCCTGAAGCCAAAGTGAGAACACAGCTGATTCTTTCTGGAGGCTCCAAGGGAGACTGTCTGATGCCTCCCTCCTACATTCCGGTGGTTGGCTGGTGATCCTCCATCAAGCCAATCTCTGTCTCATCTTCCCATGGCATTTTCACCATGTCTTTCTTTTCTAATAAGGACATCATCATGTTGGATTGAAGGCATACCCTACTCCATGACACCCTCATCTTAACTAATTACATATCCAATGATCCTATTTCCAAATAAGGCCACTTTCTAAGGAACTAGAGGTCAGGGATTAAAAAAAATACACACACACACACACACACACACACGTGTGTGTGTATATATACATATATACACACACACACGTGTATGTATATACATACACACACACACACACACACGTGTATCTATATACATATATATTTTTTTTGGGGGGGGGTGAGGGGTGAGGGACACAGTTCAACCCATAACAGTAACTTACCTGATGAGATACACTTTGGGGTGATCTTCACTCTACCCAATCTCCCCTCTTTATGAACACTGCCCTCTTCTAATCCCTGAAGGAATGGGGCCGACAGAGATGACTTTTCTATAATCCTAAGATCCCCATAATTGTACTATCACCTCCATCAAATTGGACTGCCTGTGCACTGAAGTTGTTTCCCTACAGCACCGGGGCGCTTCCCACAGCTCCGTCCATTCCTCTTCCCCAGGCCCCCCTGTAAACACTCATGATCCGCATTTGTGGAGTGATCCCCAGAGAAGTGGGGGCCTTGGAAGGTTTCCATCAGAGGCCACAGAGGAGGTTGGGCTAGGTTGGATGGTGAAGTACTACAAGAAAATGCCATCTCTGGCAGCACAGTGTGCTGTTTTTATCAGGTCCTTGGCCTTCCGGGAGCCTCATGCCCACTTACATTAGAAGGTGGCCCCGGTCACCCTGCATGTAGATGTTAGTTAGGATGGTGTGTAAAATTGCTGACGCCCCTGAAATGGGCAGTAGGTAAATGGCGAGGAAAGAAGTGGGAAGGGGAGGACTTGGAGGAGGTCCCAGGAAAGCAGTTTGGAGCAGGGGAAAGGAGGAACCCTCCAAAGGAAGTAATAGCAACCCTAGGTAAAGTCAGTGGGAACCGCTTTGCAGAGGCTGACAGTGACAAAATGGGACAAGGGAGAGTTGGTGACAGCTGCCTACAATAGGGCATGGGCTGACCCAGCGGTGGTTCCCTTGGAGAAAGTGGGGGAATGGGGGGCTGTGGGGTGGGAATCACCAGCTTGTGCATCTGGAGCTGAGCTGGCTGGGACACAACTTGGTTCCCACCGACCTGGCCGAATGCTGAGAGGAAATACCCTGATAAGCATCCCTTCTTCTCAGTTCTAAATTATTTTCCTTGTATCATTTCAAAATGACCCTGTAACCAGGCAAATGCCTGCCAAGGAAATCCTAGTAATACTAACCAGGAGATCCATCCACAAAGAGTCAACTTCACTGCATAGAGCCACTCCTTATTAACGACCTACCTATTTAATGACCTCTCAGACTTAGGACCAGGTCTCCGGCATGAGGAGTCCCCTTTCTCAGTCTGTCATCCCCCAGTCAGTTAGTATTCATTACGCGCAAGACTACGTACTTCTTTTATAAATGTGGTGTCCTGGGATAGCTATTGAAAAATGCCTACCCCATGGCACCATGACACACCACAAAACATCTGTCCTTAAGCTCCTCGCTTACCGACCCATTCACAGCCACCTAGTGGTAGGAACGGAACCCGGTCGTTAAATGAGGAGTGCCTGTACTGAGGCACTAGCCCTGGCTGGGTGGAGCCCCGCCTGCTTTCGGCTCCCTGGCCTCCACACCTGAAGTTCTCTGAAGTCCTCTCCCAAACAGCGGGACCCTGCTTTTGCCAACAGGTGTAGAAATGGAGGGGAAATCCCTTTCCGGTGCTTTCTCCAACCTGCTCCCTCTTCTGCCTCCTCTCCCGTCCCCTCCCACCTTGCTGAACCAGCTGTGGGTTCCTTGTTAGAGCTGCAGCCGAATGAATGCCTCTGGCAGCACAACAGCCTGCCGTTGAATTTCTAAAAATGCAATTTGCACGCAAACTCAGTGTAGAACCCCACAACAATTGAATTCCTCTCTGCCCAAAATCAATTGTAAAAGTGTATGTAAAACGACGATCGCGCTCAACTCCCCGTAATGAGGTGATTGTGCTAAGTGAGCAGCTGATTTAAGAAGGAGCTGGCAGTGCGGCCGCGCGCGCATCCAATCAGCAGACGGAGCGGGTGAGGCCCAGGCGGGGTGCGGTGCGGTCTGGGGGGCGGGGGAGAAGCTGAGGGACGGACGGAGCACCCCTCCCTCACCCTTCCTCAAGCCCCCTTCCTTTTTCAGCCTCTTCCCCACCCCTGAGAGAAATGAGAATTAAATTTAGAGGAAAGGGAGAGAGCAAGAGCTTTCCAGAAAACGTAAATAAAATGGGGCCGGCAGGCAGGAGGGCTGGAGGGACAGATGGCGATGCCCACAGGAGTCCTGGCGGAGGGACAGGTTCCAAGGGAGGGCCTGTGGCTGGAGATATGCTAGTCTGAGCCCAAGCCTTGTCTCCAAGGCCAACCGTGACGATCTGCACTGCACAGCCCCGGGAGGTCAGAGCCTGCCCTGAGTCCTCGCGGACAGGACAGGACACAGGCTCCCCGGAAACACACCTGTTCAGATGTGGACGGACCCAGCCCCTAGCAAGTGCCAGACACAGCGAGGTGTGGGCACACGCATCCTCCCAGGGCCCTCAGTCTAACGGGGAAGAGGACTTCAGTCCCAGGTGCCAAACCCTAAGGGAGGCATGCATGGGGTGAGTGGCCAAGGTGGGGAGCAATGTCCGGACCACTTAGATGAGGAGGTGCTCCAACTCAAGTCCTGAAGGAGAGGTGAGGTTTAGTGAAACTAAGGGAGAGAAAGGGAACCTGCAAATGCCAGGAGGCCACGAAGCACTGCCCTGCTAGACGCCATGGCAGGAGCTCTGGTGCTGCAATAGAACTTGGCATCTAGAGGGGTACGAAGATTGAGGGGTAGAAGTTGAGACAGCAGGGACCCAACCTGTCTTGATGACTGAATTTTCAGGTGAAGGAAAGGTCTTCCCTAGTCTAGGGTAGTTTCCAGGTTTTAATTTTCCTGTTATTTCTTAGAATTTTAAAACCACCCCTGCCTTTAATCTTAGGTCATGTCACTGATCAGAGCCTTGCCTCTTGAAGGTGTCTTTCTCCCAAGGCTGGGATCATTGATGGGATCACCTCTGGGCAACCCCCCTGTGACTGGTGACTCACTGATAGTCTGAGGGCCTGTGGTGAGGGAGACACGGAAGGCACCGGAGCGGTAATGGTGGTGGTGGGTCCGCTGGTCCTGCCTGCAACCCGGGGGCTGGCCCAGGAGGTCAATCTATGTCAGTGTAACAGACACCGCAGTGAACTGCAGACTCGCACAGAAGGCTCCAGACCTGTGACCTCCGGCCAAGGACTTGGACCTCTGGGCCTCAACTTCCCCATCTGAGGAAAGGAGGTTCTGACAACCTGAATTTGAGTGTGGTTCTGAGGCTTCGATGAGATCATGCACGTAGCACTCAGCCTACTGCCTAGTACAGAGCAAACACACAAATGGCTAAATTGATGAGAACTTCCTGTAAAAACAAATCAGATACATTAGTCCTAATAAGGGCTTCCCATGTACATGGTGACATAAATGACTATAACACAAAAGAAAAAGCCAGCATGCCACTAGCTGGGGACACATTTTGGACTGGCTTCAGAGAGAGGTGCCATAGGGTCATTCAAATCTGAAGGATGAGAGGATTGGCAGGTAGATGGGGAGGGGGGCTCACGGAGCAATAATGACCCACACATGGCAGACACACCGTCTTAGGCTATGTAATTCCCAGTCCCCTGATGAATGCAGGTCCTGCAACCAGCGACTGAATCTTCCATTTCTTTGTGTCTTTAGTGACCCTGTGTGTCCCACACCTGAGGTGCTCAGGGAAAATCGCCCATGATGGTGACACACATGGCTGTGAGAGGGCAGGAAACTCACCAGAGAACCAGGAAGGAAACCCTGTGCTCTAGGAATGCCCTGTGGTGCTATCCGGCCTTAATGGCAGACCAGGTTACTGAACAGACAAGTGAGTTGGGACCCTGACTTCTCCACTCAGTAGGGTGTGGCCTGCATCTGTAAGCCAGGGACGATGAGCCAGCAGCTGGCCCGATGGGCAGGCAGACGCAAGGGGATTGTGCATGCCAACTACTTAGCTCACAGTTAGCATGTAGACATCATAAACAATGAATATTAGCCTAAAACATAAAACAAAAGAAATAAAAGCAATAAAATCACTTAAAATGTTGTTGCTCGGGTTTGCTTTGAGGCTGGAACTAGAAGTTTGGACCTCAGACTTTGACTGATCTGCTTGGTGTCAACTGGACTTCTAAGGGGAGGACCACCCTGCTATAGCTCCTGGGGACATTTTCCTTCTTGCTCAGTGGGGGCCTCTGACAGAAGAGACTTTCCCTCCAAGAAGATCTTAGCAGAGGGGGAGATGACTTGGAGCTGCCCCCAAAACCAGGGCAGGATTTGCCAAGCTTCTTAGTAGAAACCCACCAATAATAAGCCCTTACCCAGGAAAGGCATCTGACTGCTGAAAAGAGATTATACTAATATTACAAATGACTGTCAAAATGCTACAGCCTGTGCTGGTAGCACAGTCCCATTGTATTTACAATGAGAAGCTGAGGTCTGCAGGCAGCAAGTGGCCTCTAATAACCAGTGGCCGGTGCGGGGTGGGAAGCCCAGACCATCCACCTGCTGGTCTAGTCTCGCTTTGCCTCCCATCTGGTTCCTGATGGGAGACGAAGGACACAGACTCGTGGTTCACATTTGTCATGGCCGCTACTTGGGGCCAGATGAGGACACCTGCTATGGCCTGTTCAGAGCCTGCTGGTGAGAGCTGTTGGTACATCACATCACATGCCGAGTGTGTCCCCCACTCCGAGCACACCCAGTGCTCTCCAGGCCCAGGTCAGCCACCTCCAGGGCCGATGTGGTTGGCCGGGGTGGGCAGGACGATGGGTTTGAGGGCCTCTGGCCGCCCACTGCCCTGATTAAATCCCCCTTGCTCTTCTGAGGAAGTTGTTACTATCTCTGTAGCCCAAGGATACCGCCCATCACTGCTAGACCCCAAGCCTGAATCCTTTTCCAGGAGGGTTTCTGTCCAAAGACCAGAACATATCACTTACTTCTCCTCCTCTCTGCTGTCGTGGGGGACCATATAATTTATCTTCTAAATGGGGATCCTTTGAAAAGTGAAAGGAAGTGCTATCTTAAATATGTTATCAAGCCAAATAGCATAAAATTGCAGGGGGCACCATCTGGACAAGCTAGATGTAGAGTCCCCAAACTGAAGACCCCTCATTTTAAACCTTTTTTCTTCCTGACCCTGCAGTTGAAACCATCTTGGTGGAGGAGGCTTGCTCTGTGTCCCAGTCATGGAAGAGCTGCTTCCCTATGAGGAGCACTCAGAAAAGACAGGCTCTCAGGGGGACCAGCTCCCTGTCTGCAGAACGTCCTCTGTCTCGGGAAGGGAAGGGACACAGCAGCCCATTTCAGACACACACTAGAATGGAAGGAGGAAGAACCAGGCTTCTCAACAGACTGGGAGTAGATGGTGATGAAACACTCTAATGAATGCCTCTTCCCTGCCCTCCAAGTGCACAGATCTGCCAGTCCACGTTCCTCCTGCTCTGTGGTGCCCTCCTGCATCGCCCAGGTACCAGGGACCCTCCCTCCTCAGGTCTTGGTAGTTCTCACTCCTGGGATCAGAGAGCCTCACAATTTCCCTTGCAATACACCCTATCCTGGAGTCTTTTAGCGTACCAGGAGGACAGAGGAGTCCTACGGTTAGTTCCATTTTGGTAATATACACATATTATCTGTATATAAAATATAAGTATTCTATAACATATATTTGTAAGAATATATTTTGGTATTATACATATTCCACTAAATGTATATATGTTCTGCTAAATAGATAGATTGAAATATATAAACATGGATGTGTACAAATATACATTTATGTATAAATGAAAGAAAGAATGGATGTTTAGATAGAGAGATGAACCTACTGAATATATATTTATCTCAAAATAATCAAGGGAAATATCCTCAGAGAATAAGAAGTCATTTACCCAGTAGTGAGTCATGGCGCTCTCACTGTGGGGAGAATATAGGTTTGGGGGGAGTCGATGCCTGTGCTTTGTATGCCTGGGCCTTCGGTTTGTGATCTGACGTGGTGAGGATTCACCCAGGGGGTGTCATCCTGGCCTTCTGACCTTGAGAGGCAGATCAACATAGAAAGTAAAACCCGAGGTCAGAGCAGTTGTCACATAGGCAGATTCCCTGGCATGGGTGAGTCTCTCTTCCCCAGTATGAGGAATGTTCTGGCATGTGCACCGGGCCATCAGTACCTACTCCTGAAGCTGTTCTTCCTTGGGTTCGATTGGGCTTCAGCCCCTTTGCCCAAACAACAGCCTGGAGACAGAAAACTGGGCACAGACGCCTAGTAACATTCCTTTTCAGATTTCTGTGATTCTGGTATACTTTTCTAGGGACCATGTCCCACCCCCACCCCCACACCCACCTTCATTCATGTAGACAAAGGTGGCTCTTTGTTTTTCAAGCTCCTTGCCTCCTCCTTGCCTCCCTACATAATAAGTAGTGCCTATTCTTGCATTTCCATCCTGGAAGCTTCCTTGCAACATTAAGTTACTAATTAGAACGTATTTGTACCCCAAACATATCTACGTGCACTGTTGCTCAGCATCGTTTTCCTGGGCGTCCTGATATACCCGCTGCTTTTGGAATGTCCCCATCACTCTGTCTTCCTGCACTGCTGTTGACAGGCACCCTGCCCCGCAGATCTCCTGTCTGAACAGCTCTCATAATCAATGTGTGCCGGAGCCTGGTTACCTCAGCCCCATCCATCTTCCCAGGGGCTGTTTGTCACTGGTTGGTGGTGTGCTGGAGAAAGTCATGATTGAGATGCCTTCCTCCACTCATCTGGGAGGGAGAGCTGAAGACCAGTGCTCTCCGTGATCCCTGTGAAGAGCCTCCGAAAGCCACAGGGACCCCAAGATGACACCCTTCTCTCTCTCTCTCTCTCTCTCTCACACACACACACACACACACACACACACATCAACAGCCCCATCCAAGAGAATAATCCAAGAGAATGTTTTAAAATCTTCTAGGTGATCTCCATGAGTCCAAAGACTGGTAGGGAGGTTAGAAATTCTGAAGCCTGTGGCATCTCAGCACTTGTCTTTTTGGTATAACTTCTTCTCATTTAAAAAAATCGCTTTAATCAGCTATAAAAAACAAAAAGCCAGGTAGTGTATCCAGAGCTTGGAGAAAGGGCAAAGTCTGACAGAAAATATAGCAACAATTAAATCCATTTTGCTTGTCTAATTTACAAATTGGAATCACCTGCTTGGGGTGTGGCTGACTCACCCCATCCCTTGCCTGCAGCCTGATTAAGGATTCTAGGCACCTCAGTGCTGCTCCAGGACTTGCACACAGTAAATGCCCTGGTCTGCAAGTCCATTCACATAACTACCTCCCTAATAAAGCTGCCCTGATCCATGTGTTTGTACCACCGATCTCCAGCCCGTCCTCAGAGAGACAGAGGCAAGGCTAGTCCCAAAGGCTCTTACTCATGTTCTGTGAGTGGGTTTAGTGTTTAAGACATATACTCAACCACTCAGATAGTGCTGATGGTATAATTAGGTTCAGGTATAGAATTAGTTATGAAATTGCTTAATTCATTTTTTGAACAAACGTTTGCTGAGTATCTACTCTGCCAAGCATTGGGTTGGGCACTGAGGATGTTCACCATCTAGTAGGGAAAGAGAAAGTCATGTACAGAGGTAATTACCACACTGTGATAGTGTCAAACGAAAAATAATATCGATTAGGTGTTTCATCATCAAAAAGGATGTATGCAAGAAAAAGAAAAGGTTGCAACCCAGGGCATGCAGACATGGCAAACCACATAGACAATCAGGCCTGCATGCTAAGACGGAGGGGTATTTAAAGAAGAGGAAAGAAAGTTGGAACCATAGAGTTTTATCATAAACGTAGACTTCTTCCTATAGCATTCTCGTGATTATGCAGTGTGATCACTCCCGTGAGTCCTAGCTTCTCCCATAGAACCCTCCCGACTGATTATGTTTGCTTAGTGTTGCAGTTAATCTTTATCAATAGGTGCTATAGTAGAAAAATATAATAGAAAAATCTGTCAATTGCTGTAGGAATGTAGGAAGAGTCTATCCATCTCAAGCAAAGGAGAAAATGATGGGGAGTCAAAGAAGGCTCCATAGTGGAACAGTTTGAAAGGATGGAATTTGGGGAACCATTATGAAATCTGAAAGTGAAACCTGAGATAGATCACCATATAGGTTCAGGGCACAGTCACTTGTGTGCTGGGTGTAGTGACACCTCACCTGTTTGCCTCCCAGTAATGAGCCAAGGCCGAAGTGTTTTCACGCCCCTCCTCACAGTGCCATTTGCTCATTGCTCAGACTCTCCTCCAGGCCCTATGAGTATTTGGAAATAGGATTTCTCGTTGGTCAGTGAGGATCGGGCTACCCAAGGCCCCCGTGCTTCAGTCTGGGAACCACCTCGTTTCCTGAAGGTCTTCTGATTTCTAATTGTCATCCCTCCCTAAATGGATGGTCTATTTATACTTTTCATACCTTTTCAGGTCAAAGAAACTTGACACTTCGTATAATACCTGGCATGTCATAAGAGCTCAATTGCTATTTGTTAAAATCATTTATTAGAATCATGTGCTTACACAACCTATAGGTAAGAGAGGGGTGCATGTCTATGGTAACTGTCACCTTCTGTCTTCAGCAAGTACTCTGCCCACATACACATAAATTATAATATTTACACATTGGACTGTCCAGACATTGGAACCTATACAATTACCTTCAATGCCAAACCATGGACATAAAAAGCCTGGCACTATCTCTTTCTCTGGGAGCTCACAGACAAAATGCTCCTTCACTGAGGACAACATTCTGTGCACTTCCCTGATGGAGTAAGGAGATGGATCTGCCAGGGAGGGGAGCACCTTCCCCCTCAGCCAATCAAGAGCAAGATCTGGCTGCTTTTTCCAGAAGGTCCCAGCATTAGTATTCAAAAACAAGAGAATTCTCTGACACTTCACATGGATGTATCTTTCCTGGGAGGAAACAGAATGGAAGTTCTTTGATACAGATATACTCAGGCATCTTGGATCCACTGGACAACAACAGGGAGACAACAAGCCATATGAGGAGGATTTCTCATCCTCATGTCTGGGATTGGTGGGAGGGCTGGGTATCACCAGCCCAAGACCATGAGGAGAGACCCTAAACCAGGCATGGGAGAAAGCCACTCTTAAAGAAGAGTTTGAGTGGGGGGGATTAATGACACTCCCTTGGCTCGCTTCCAGACCATCTACTGGATGGGAGTGAGGAGACCTGCAAGGATGTGAGTGTTTTCCTGAAATGGCAAAATAAACCACTGCTCATCCCTCACCCTTAATTCTCAACTTGATGAGGACCCTAAAATACATGCCCAACACAGTACTACGACAAACGCTGTGTCTTTCATTTTACACTCATAGGTTTTGCCATTACCAGTCACCTCACACCTCACATTTTCCTTTTGCACAAAATATCTCCTAATGAACCATATTAAAAATATTTTATGAGGTTACTTTTATGAAAAACTGCTACAGAGGAATTGAAAAGAGTCATATAATTTTGTTCAGTTGTATATATCTGAAAATCTGAAAAAATGACTAATTTTCTGAGAAGACATAAATTACCAAAATTAATTGACCACAGTGTGGCTAGACAACTTGAACAAATTAATTACCAAAGGAGGTATTTGATTAATAATACGAGAGCTGTCCAGAAAAGATCCAACCATAAATACCTTTATTTTTCATATTACATAGCTGATGTTTTCTGGACAGTCCTCATATATATCAGTTTTAGATATGTATATGTATACATGTATCTATACATAATGTATATTATATATTAGTTTTATATATGTGTATATGTATTCTGTCTTCTATGTTAGAATTAGTCTATGAAATTCTGAATATTTTTCCTTATGGGAATATGTGTGTGTGTGTCCATGTGTGTGTGTGTGTGTGTTACACACACACACATATTCTGAATTCAATATTAGCATAGAAACCAGGCAAAAGATGAAAAGAATAATTAACCATGATTAATTGGTGTTTATTCCAAGAATGCAAGGGTAGTTTGACGCTGTTACTACAATTGGCCACATATTGAGATAAAAGGATAATCTCCATAAATGCTAAAAAGGCTGCAGATAAAATTTAGTATCCTTTCTTGACTTAAAAAAAAGAGGTGTATGCCAACACACTCCCTCATTAAGATAAAACTTCATATATTTCAACCCAAAAGCTTTATGCTTAATGAAGAACCATATTAGAAACATTCCTATTGCTGTCAGGAACTAAATAGTGATTTTTAATACTACTACCATCACTTAATATTTTTAAAGGTATTATTCACAGAAACATAAATGTAAGAGTATAAATAGGAAAGGAATAGATTGATTTTTCATTACTTGTAAATTGTATATGAGTATCTACTGAAAGTTCTTAAAAATCTGTTATAAAACATAAAAGATTTCAATGAGGTGTCTGATGGGATAAACAGTACAGTCTTCTCATACAAATGGAAACTGTAGTGAATGAAAAGATCTTATTTACGATAGCCACCCAAAAGATAATATACCTAGTAATAAATTTAACAAATGTGTAAGATCTATGAGAAGAAAAAAAAATTACTTTAATGCTAGGCATAAACCAAAAGAGAACTAAGACAAATGGAAAGACATACCTGTTTTCTCTTAGGAAGACTCAGTCTAATGAAGACATCAATTCTCCCTAAATTATTAAGTAATCTTAAACTTCTCCCCCCTAAAATACACCAAGTGTTAGACAAGCTAAAGTTTGTAAACAAGATAAAGTTAATAAATTGGCAAAAAAAGGGAAAATATTCTTTTTTAAAAATCCACAAAGAGACATGAGGGGACAAACCCTGTGAGATAGGTAAGCATATTACAAAGCTACAGTAATTAATGCAGTATAGTACTCAGTGAGGAATAAGCAGACCAACGAAACAGAGTGGAAATTTCAGAAGTACAACTAAACACTACATAAAAGTTTACTACATAAAAAATTACTACATAACAATGTAGTAAGTGATAAATACAGTTTTATATATTAGTGGGGGAAATGGGTTATTCAATAAATTGTATTGATAGGGTAGCTTTCCAGTGAAATATTAAAGCTGGAATGCCTGCCCTACACCCTACAGATTAAGCCACTCCTTAGGTATAAAACTGGGAAGCACTAACACACCAGAAGAAAACATGAAACTTTCTCTACTAATCTCAATTTTGAGTATTCATTTTAAAAGATTTGACTACAGTTTTAATTTTTAAGATACACTTTGCCACATAAATTTTTCCATTTTTTTCCCTCAGTGACAAATGTGCTATAAAAATTTTAAAGAAAAATCGCAATTATAAAGCATTTTCAATATTTATCCAAATAAAAGTATAGAGAACCCTTCCTTATAAATCAGTAAAAAATCAAAAACTCATTTTAAAAATAGACAAAGGCTATGAACAACCAATTCACAGAAAAAAAAATTATAAACAGCTTCCAAACATTTAAATAGTTGTTCAGCCTCACTCAAAGGCATACAATGGAATCTCAATGAAATACTCCATTTTACATACCATATAAATCAAACACTTAATAACACTGTTTGCCAAGATGATAAGAAAGCAGCTATTTTCACTCATTGTAAGTCATTGTGTAACTTGGTACAATATTTTGAAGGTCAATTTTATAGTATCTATTGAAGTTAAAATGTGCATCTCTTGAACCAATGATGCTGTTAACTAGAACTTTCTACAGATTAACTTCCTTATGTAAAATCTATGTGTATGTAGGATTATTCATTACAGCATCTTTGCAATAGGAAAACACTGGGGAAAAAATTGAAATATCTATTAGAAGGGCATTGGGGAAATAAATAATGATTTGGTAGCCATAAAAACGAAGGCAACTTTATATACACTTACATGAAAAAAAAGTTCAAGGTGCAGTTGTAGTGTTAAAAAGTGAGGTGTAAAGCAAGATGTTTAATGTGCTATCCATATAATTTACAAAAAAAAATGAAAAAGTAATAACTCAAAGTTGTCCAACCTGTGACCCATAGGCTGCATGCAGCCCAGGACGGTTTTGAATGCGGTCCAACACAAGTTCGAAAACTTTCTTAAAACATTATGAGATTTTTTTGTGACTTTTTTTTTTTTAGCTCATCAACTATTGTTAATATTAGTGTATTTTCTATGTGGCCCAAGACAATTCTTCTTCCAATGTGGCCCGGGAAACCGACATGTTTGACACCCCTGGAATAAATGTTCCTAAGTTCTCACATATGCGTAGAATTGCTCTAAGACATACAAGAAATGTAAGAGGTGACCATCGGAGAAGGGAGCAGGGCAGCTGGGAGAGTCAGGGCACACATGACACTATTTCCTGCATACTGTTTCCTACTTTTAGAGTGGCATCCTTTGGACATGTATCCTGTGTTCAAAGTACTAAATGCCCCTAGATTCCTCATGCCCAGAGGGCATCCATTTGCATGGCACTGTGTGTCATCTATGCCAGAATCAGCATTAGCTTCCATGGCTTCTCTTCATGGGCTGCATGCACTACAAGCAGAGCTCTCTACTCACTGCTCCTTACCATGCCCTTGTCTTTTCCCCATCCTGTGCCTTTTCTGGTGTTTTCTACCAACCTTGAACAGCTCCCCTCCCTCCTGCACGTCATGCCAAGTCTTCGATACCAGGTGCAGTCACTCCGCCTCTGCAGGGGTCTCCCTGCCCACACCCCAGGAACCCTCCTTCTATGGATCCATAGTCGGTCACGGCTTGTTTGTGCCCACCCATGCCCAGCTAGAACATAAATGCCTGGAGAGCCCAGGCCTGCCGTGAGCATCTCTGTCATGCCACAGCGCCCTAGAGGCAGTAGGTACTGAATGGAACAGAAGATTGATGATTTGGTTTTCCCACCCTTACTGCTCATCACCCTCCTCCGGCAGCTTATGGGGACCCGGTATGAGTCCAGAGCCCACAGTGAGCAAAAGACCCACTTTAGGCACTTGACCAGACAGCTGGCCAGAAGGCACAGGTGCCTTCAAGCCTTCCCCCTTCTCTGGCCCCCAAAGACCCACTCCCAGAGTCTATGTCACCTGCACTCCCTAAGCCAGGAATGCCAGGAGCTCTGAGTCCCGGGCTCTATATCCTATGAGAGCCGGAAGTCATTCTTTCTGCTGAATTTACTACACATCCCAGACATACCACTTTTAGCCTTGAGGACATCGGGGGCCTCAGAGGGGCAACAGGAGAAAAGAAGACACAGCCAGCACCATAACCAGACCTGACAGATTAGTTTAAAAAACAAAATGCAGTTCCGACTGGGTCAGAGAGTGTGAAGCCGGCCGGGTTTGAAGGGTGAGGCCCCAGGCCTGGCAGTCTCATTGGGTGAGACCCCCCTCCTTCCTTACTCACCGCCCCCCACCCCAAACAGACCGCAAGAAAACGCAGGCAAGAATGAGATGGCAGAGCACGTAAGAAAGTGTCAGGAAAACAACAGTGGGACGACGCAGTGCTTCATGTCCTGGAGAGATCCTTGCTGGCTCATCAGACCCATGAGTACAGGGGCCCCTGGGGGCCTGAGGAGGGCCACCATGCTCGGCCTCTCCTCTTTACCGGACCCCTTTGCCTAGGTTGGGGGGGGGGTTCAATTATTCATTTGGGGGGTGGATTCTATTTCCCTTTTCTACCTACCCCTCTTTTGATCTCTTTTGGTGCAGTGCTGCTGTTAACAAAAAATATCTCATGTTGGAGACAAAGTGTGTGCAATTCCTCTCTCAGAAAGAAGGCCTTTGAAGAAACGGCGAGTGATCAGAATGAAGAGAGGGAGCCAGGGCGGGGGGCAGGGCCGGCGGGAGGGGCCGGGGGAGCGGGGTCTGCGGAGGAAGGCGGCTTTGATCTCCCTGCTCAGAAGTTGCCGTTTGTACTTTCTTTATTTCATTATCGGGGCGACGGGAGTCTTCGGCAAGGTGTGTGGAGTGAGGTGGTTGAGAAAGGGCGGGACGGCTGCGAGTCTTGAAAATGATAGAATCGGGTGCCTGTGACCTCTCCCACCGAGGCCCAAAAGGCATCACCGGCCAGCATCAGGGGCCACTGGTGAGGGGGGGTGGGGAGGAGAGCTCTTCCCACCGTCCTGTCCCCAAACACACGCTCGCTCACCTATACATGCACGCTCACACCCGCACGCACGCTCACTCCCACACGCACGCTCACACCCACACGCACGCTCACTCCCGCACGCACGCTCACTCCCGCACACACGCTCACTCCCGCACATTAGCACCCACGCGCATGCGTACACAGTCAGGCACATCCACGCACACGTTCACTGGCACTATCTCACATGTGTGCACACAGGCGGGCACACCCTCTCCACATCCCTCCACATCCACACGCTCTCAGGGGGCTCCGTCCTGACAAGATGTGCAGACATGTCGTCAGCAGCTTCCGGGCTTCCCTCCCTGCAACCGGTGGCATGTCCTCCCACCCAGCCTCCAAGGATTCCAGCCCCTCCGCTGCCCACCCCTGTTGAAGCCTCGGATTTAGGTCGTTTCTCCCCACTGCCCTGGCTTCTTCGCGCCACTGCTCATAGGACCGCACCCAGCTGCCGAAACCAATCCCCTATGCCAAGGCCACCATGGCTAAAGCAGCTCGTGGTGGGGGGGTCTCAGTGAGACCTGAACTCCGGTGCATCCGCCCTACGGCTGCCAGAAGAGGTGGGCGAACCACATAGCACCAAGTGTCCCATGGGACAGGACCTCAGCCGCTGAGGGGCTGACTCCACTGGACAGCCCTGGAGAGTTTTCAGACTCCTGGAAGAGGGAACCCTAACACCAGGTCCAGGAGGGTGAACCCACCCGTGCTCAGGAGGTCTCCTATCTCCAGAGACTCCAAGCATCAGAAAGGCGTCCCTCTGCCCCCTGCCATGCCCTGACACCTGTGTTTCTTAAGATGACGACATGTCAAGGCAAAGTCAGGCACACAGACGAGGCTGGATCTTTCCTCGAGCAAAGGAGGACAATAGGTCCTATGTGGGCTCAGCAAAATAAAACTTGAGTGACATGAATAACACCATCCACTCCCTTGCGGGACCCTTAGGCCCAGTGCAAACTGAAATAACAGGCTCAGTTTCCGTCGTAAGAGCAGCACATCATCCTTGGTCTGTCAGGTTCCAGGTCCTCCTCTCTGCCCTGCTCTCACCTGGCATCGATAGCCCCTGAAAGCCACATTTACTCTTTCCTCCTCTTTCATCTATGAAGAGGCCCCGGGCTGTCCCCAGGGTGAGAAACAGAGGAGCGTGGAGAAGGGCACAGCCTCACGCAGCCCGTCACACAGTAGCCATCGGCAGGTCACTTAACCGCTCCACTACCTGGTGTTGCTTACTGCAGGGTGTCCAACCTTCTGGCTTCCCTGGGCCACCCTGGAGGAAGAAGAACTGCCTTGGGCCACACATAAAATACATTAATGCCAACGATAGCTGATGAGCTAAAAAAAATAAAAAAAGTCCGTGCATAATTTTCATGATGTTTTAAGAAAGTTTAGGAATTTGTGTTGGGTCGCATTCAAAGCCGTCCTGGCCCGCAAGTGGCCCGCAGGCCACAGGTCGGACAAGATTGGTTTAAAAGAAAGTGGCATCTGTGACTTGCAAACTCATAACTCCAGCACAGGTCTCCCCCTGGATGGGCATACCAGGTGCCCCCGAGCCTCGCTCCTTGAATGTGCAATCGGGATCTCAAACCCAGCAGGCCAGAAGACAAAGTTCTGGGCTTCCACCCCAAGCCTGCTCCTCTTGTAGCTCTCCTCTCAGTGGACATCAACTTTATCTGCCCACTCGCTCAAGCCAGAACTTTCAGAATTGTCCTTCGTACCTGTGATCCAGCCTCCCAGGTATACCTTCAAATTTCCAGGAAACCACCCTTGTCCCCACCTTGCCCCAAGCTGCCACCTTGCCTGCATCAGTGCCTGCTCGTCTCCAAGCCGCCTAAGCTCCCCACAGTATGGCCCCCAGAACGTCGTGGGGTGATCCTCCTAACATGTACATTGTTTACGTCACTCAAGTCCTGCAAAGAGTCTCACTGCACCTTCACAAGGGCCTACAGGCCTCACAAGCTCTGTTACTCCTGCCCCCCGTTCAGACCTGATCTCCTACTGCTTTCTCTCTGGTCCTCCCCGCTGCTCCAGTCCTACCAGCCTCCTTGCTGTTCCTGGAGCTTACCAGGCACCCTCCAGCCCCAAGGCCTCTGCCTGTTACCTTCCACCTGGAAAGCTTCTCCCTGGATGCACGCGTGTGGAAACACAGCATCCATCTGCTTCAGGACTGTTCAGATGCCCACTTCTCAGCCAGCCTCCGGCCCGGCCCCCTGCCTCACAACTTGGTTCACACTGGCATCCAACGTGGTACATACATATAACTATGTGTACAGTGTCTGTCCCTCCTCACCTGGCTTTATCTCCATGGGGGCGTCATCTCTGGTTTGTGCAACTTACTGATGTACCTCAAAGTTTCCAATAGTAGCTGGCCCTTAGAGGTCCCTAATAAACCTCTGTTGAATGAATAAACAAATGAGAGATGTTTGTTAAGCATGGGCCGGGTATAAGATGCCGGGCCAGCATTTCCCATGAACAGACTCCTTCAGTCTTCACCCTGATCTGTTAGGACTTGCTGGGAAGAGGACACGAGCTGAGGTCTACAAAGCACCAGGAGCATCACAGATAATCAGTAAATGGTGACGATTGTTCTTATGATCAACAGCCACCAGGTCACCTGTGCACATATACTGAGCACACCAGCCCCACGCCAGGCAGCAGCTGGCTGACCTGCGGCTGAATGGAGAAGGAGGCCCTGGCAGCAGGCAGACTCCACAGCCCCCCAGGTGGGCAGCACGCGGACGCAGCCCCAAGTGGGCAGTCCCTGGTGGGCAGCACGTGGACGCAACGCTCCAGGGGAGCAGCACGCGGACGCAACGCCCCAGGTGGGCAGCACGCAGACGCAACGCCCCAGGTGGGCAGCACGCAGACGCAGACCGCCAGGTGGGCAGCACGCGGACGCAACGCCCCAGGTGGGCAGCACGCGGATGCAGCCCCCCAGGTGGGCAGCACGCAGACGCAACGCCCCAGGTGGGCAGCACGCGGACACAGCCCCCCAGGGGAGCAGCACGCGGATGCAGCCCCCCAGGTGGGCAGCACGCGAACGCAATGCCCCAGGGGAGCAGCACGCGGACGCAACGCCCCAGGGGAGCAGCACGCGGACACAGACCCCCAGGGGAGAAGGACGCGGACGCAGACCCCCAGATGGGCAGCACGCGGACACAGCCCCCCCAGGGGAGCAGTATAGCCGCCCGGCCGCAGGCACTCCATGAGTCTGCTCTGTGCCAAACTGGGGGAGGGTCTTGGCTAAATCCCCTATGTGAGGGCACAGGCACTCCTCAGGTGCCACAGGTGGACCGCTCTTACATACGGAAACAGAATGGGAGTGTTGGGGGTCAGCTGTGTGCCCCACCCACCCCTCTCACCTGGCTCTCACCCTCTCAGCCTGCCCCTCCGTGTGACCCAGAGGACAGGCATGTCCCCTCTCTTGGCCTCTGGTTCCTCATCTATAAACTCTGTAAAAAAGGCAATGGCATTACAGCATTCCAGCATTTTCCTCCGGCTCCAAAAATGCTATCTTTCTCCTGTTTCATGTCAGATGTCCCAGAATATGCAAGATAGCCCCAAGTGGCTGCCTACCCAGTGGGCGGGATTAGAGAGGAGCCGGGGCTGCCCCTGTTTACCCCCTGGGCCCCTGCTGGCCGGCAGGGGTGCGCTGGTGCTTCCCCAGAGGCTGCCCACATGCAGGCGGGCTAGCTGAGACCTGGGCTTCGCCAAAGCGCTGACTCCTGAGAGCCTGGCCCTGCTCCTTTCCTCTGCATTGAATTTCAAATCCTGGAGAGGCACTGGGGCAACAAGGCAGCGGGGGGGACAGGGCCATTAGCCTCCCCCTCACTCCTTTTCCTCTGCTCCCTCTGGATTGTGGGTTGTCCTGGTAATTCTTACCTGGAAGCAACAAGCCGACCCTTTCTCTTTGTAGAGTTGCATCCCCAGCTTCCTCTCCCCTCTGCTGCAGTGGCCTTTCACCCGGGAAGTCGGGGCGGAGGTGCGCGCTCTGAGACCGGCGAAGGAGGCGGCTGTGATGCCCCAGGCCTCCTCTCCAAGGCCAGTAGCACATGATAAGGAGGGGCAGATATGTCTGGTACCTGGTACCCCCCTAGCAGGTGGCACCTAGAAATCGCCTCCCTAATCCGCTCCCCAAAGGGAAGCAGAGCGATCCGGATAAAACCGTGCCCTGTGAACTCGTGTATCCAGTCACCTGCTCTTGACCGAGTGCCTCCCAGTCTGGGCACTGTGCACGGCCCAGGTGCAGGGATTAATGGTGACACAGCCTGGTGGGGAAGCCTGTGAGTGGGCAAGGACAGTGACGTCTGTCCTGTGAGTGTGCTGACAGTGCAGAGGACAAGGGCATCCGACTCTGCTGGGGGAGTCCAGGGAAGCTCACCACCGAAGGGACATCGGAGTGGACTTTGGAGAGTGAAACAGGAAGTCGTGGAAAGCAGAGGGGACCAAATACGCACAGGTTAGAAGACGTGAAAACACAAGATACCTTCTCCAATCTCCTGGCCTTCTGTGTGGCCGAAAAGAATGACATGTAAGTGAGAAAGGTTAGGAGACGCTTAGAGAGAGGCGAGGCTTGTACATCGGGGTAAAGAGTTAAGTGCTTGCCCACAGGGACGGGGACCCCTGAAGGATATGACAACTGGGTTTGGGTTGAAGACATGACTCCGGTTGCCATGGGGAGGAGAGGGGGGATTGTGGTCGGGGACTTGCGCGAGACTGAAGACTTGAGGACAGTCCTTAAGGAGTGCGTTCTGGTCACCACCCGGGAGGGGCCGGAAGCGGAGCGGGGCGGTGAGGTGGGCACCGGCCACAGGCAGCCACCAACAGTGCTTGGGAGCAGACTCCGTGACAGGGGTAAGCAGAAAGGAGGAGGGGACGGAAGGAAACAGGAAGGGACGGGGCTAAGTGTGCATCACTCCTCAGTCTGCTGCCTGGGTGGGTGGCGGTGATGCCTGCTGGGCACAGATGTCTAGCACGAGGAGCGGGCCTCCAGGGGAAGATGACAAGCGCATGTCCAGGGAGGCTGGGTCTGAGGGGCTCCAGGGCCACGCAGGAGGAGAGCCTGGGCCAGCAGTGAGGTGGGTCACAGCAGAGGGGACATGGACATGTACCTGTGTGTTGGGACAAGAAGGCCAGGAGAAACGGGCAGGGGGCACCCTGAGAACCAGACAGGAGTTCCCAACAGAGAAGGCAGCTCCACGTGTGCCTGTGAATAGGGGACAAGTTCCAGAGCCAACACGGTGAGACAAAGAAGATGTAGGTGATAATGGGAGAGATGGCAGCCTCCGTGGCTCCATGTATAAGCAAAAGGAAAGAACTCGCGCTCCCCGCTGGGGGCTGTTCGAGAACTCAGTGCAATAAGGCAGGCGGAGGCGCCCGGCACGGCATCTCGTAGGCAATGATGCTCCACGATCAGTAGATGGGCCTTTGCCTTGTCCACGGGCATTTCCCCCGTTTGATGGGAGCTTCACTGTGTCCACGTTGACAAACAATGTCTTCCTTACTAGCCCTTCACTGTGTTTTCTTTTTAAATAAACTTTCCATTTTAGATTTACAGAAAGGTTGCAGAGGTGCCCAGTTACCCTGCACCCAGTCTCCCTGTTGCTGAAGTGTCACAGTACACTTGTCATAGCCAAGCCATCGATACTATACATGATTATTAACAAATGTCTACGCTTATCAGCTGTCCCCAGTTTTCACCGCATGCCCTTTTCCTACCCCAGGATCCCGTCCAGGACACCACGTTGTATTTTGTTCTCATGTCTCCTTAGGCTCCACTCGAGTGTGACTGACAGTTTCTCAGATTTTCCTTGTTTTTGGTGACCTTGACAGCTTTGAGGCACACGGGCCAGTACTTTGTAGAATGGCTCTCAGTTGGAATTTGTCTGATGTTTTCTCACAACTAGACTACTGTGATGGGTTTTTGACAGGAAGACCACGGAGGGAGCAGTGCCCTTCTCATCACATCGCATCACATCAAGGCTGCGTGCGATCTATTTGATCACTAGTGATGTTGACCTTGGTCCCCTGGCTAAGGTTATGTTGGTGAGGTTTCTGCATTGTAAATTTACTCTCTCCCTCTCCTTCTTGTCAGCTATTTTTTTAAAAAATTCTCTAAAATAATCCCCACATGCAGCAGACTCCGCCAGACATGCGCTGGAAGTCCGAGGCAAACTGTGCGGGGCTGGGGGCAGGGTCAGTAAACACAAGGGGCAAAAGATGGCAAAGGGAGAGAGCTCACACCATGCTTTTTGGGGAGGACAGCCTCAAGCCCGGGCCTCCGTGCTGAGGTGACCAGCTTGGGGCTGGAGGCGAAGCCCGGGTAAAAGGTTCCAGGCCTGGCAAGGGCCGGCGCATAGCAGGGAGCATGACTGAGCATGCGTGCCTGCGGAGCGTGTCAGGGGACCTCTGCATGCTTTGGAAGAATTGTACGAATACCCTCTTAAATGCTCTTTAAGCTTGGTGATCCACAAGGAAGCAGAGTTGAAACAGATAAAAATTAAAATTAAAAAGAAAAGAACGAAGGGAGGCTCAGAATTAAGACAGACGAAGAAGTCACGTCCCCGTCCATCAGCCACGTGTCTCCTCTGGGCTCGCTCACAGTTACACCGGTCTGGGCCCAGGCCCACTGCGTCCGAGGGTCACGCGGCTGTGCACGCTGACCTCCGTCCTCAGCCCACAGACGGGCGTAGACCGAGGCACACACACACACACACACACGCCCGGTGCACGAACCGCAGTCTGTTGTGTTAAAGCTGACGCCCCATCCCTGCAAGCCGCTTACGTGTCGCCTCTGCCCTGCTCTCTGCAGGAGCGGGAGGACCCATTCATCTTGGCTTCCTACATCTGTGCCTCGGTCAGCTGCGTCGTGAGCCCGACGGGCCGGGTAGGGGACTGGACTACAGAGCAGGCTTTCTCCAGGGAAGCTGCAGAAGGGAGCAGCAGTAAGCACTTCGTCTCTGCCGGGAGGTGCTGGGAACCGGTTTATGGGGAGGAAATGTGCAGCTCTAGTCCCTGGGAACTGAGTTCCCAGATCCTTTCCACCTGCATGGCAGGGAGGCACGGGGCTGCGGGAGGGGGCACAGGGCTGTGGGGGGG
>PVJL010000483.1:0-118566 GCA_004026885.1 Lyroderma lyra | reverse complement strand
CAGAGGCTACCCCCCCACCCCACTCTGAACACCCCAGGAGCAGCAGAAGTGAAGGACCTGCACTTGGAGGCTCCCCACTGCCGGCCAGGCAGGACAGGGCCTAAGATGGAAGAGGCGGATTGGAGCCAGACATCCACAGGCTTCGGAGTTCGAATCCTGTCTCTACCACTTGCTGCTTTGTAGACCTTGGCCACTTTAAACTGTGCCCCTCCACCTCAGAGCCTTTAGGGCATGGTGGGTGGGACAGCAGGACGGTTACGAGCCCAACACTGGGGCCCGCCTGCCTGCATCTGAGTCCAAGCTCTCATCTTTCTAGATCATCGGCACACGCTCTCTGTGCTTCCGTTTTGTAGTCGGGAAAATTCCAGGCACATAGTAATCACTCAGTAAAAGCTACCCATGTTGTTTTTTACGTATCAAATGATAAACTGTATATCCTGCAATGGAAACAGCTTTAGGAAAAAAGCGGGCAATGGTAACTATTTAAACTCGGAACGTGGGTGCACCTACAGCAAGCCCGCTCATTGGTGCGTTTCAATCTTGGCCATCACTTATGGAGCAGTTGTTTGAGACTCTCTCTGCTCGTGCCCACCACCCTGCCAGGTTGGCATGCCCTCAGAGGGTGACGGACGCCCACCTGCTGGGCATTGACCTGGCTAAGGAGGAGGACAGCCACAGCAGGTCACCGCAGGAGCCTTACCATGGTCAGTGTGCACCAAACTTGGGCCTGTGACCTAAATACGGCCCTTTTCCCAGGAGATCTTCACGGCTCACCTTCCTTAGCCACACCGCAGGGTGCCACGGCTATCTATGCCTCTCAGGTACCGGGGCAGGGAGAACGTCAGAGAGAGGGTCCTGGGGACCCACTAGCTCATGGCGTGGGAGCAGAGGTCAAAAACGAAAATGGGTTTCTCTCTTGAGAAAGCTGAGCTCAGAATAGCAAGGTTGGCCCCACAGGAGCAGGAATCAGGGGTGTATTTCCAGTCCTGTGTCCTCCTGGGAAAACACGAGAGCTGGCAGCCGGCTCCCGCCCTCACGGCGTGGCTGTTCTGTGTTGAAGGCGTGGAGAGAGCCATTGGGAGAAGTCCAGGGGCTGTCGGAGGTCTGGGGCTGGCAGAGCCAGAGCTGAAACCTGGCTGCCTGGCCACAGCGCCCTGCTCACCACCACCTGGCCCTGCACAGCCCAGATCGTGGCGCTGGGACTCTGTGCTGCACTAGGCTCTGTCCCTTGGTCCCAAGCTGCTGCTCACATGGTCTGAGTGCCTTGCTCAGGCCCTCTGACTGCCCTGCCTTTCCACTTGAGTGCAGTGTTTCTCTATACGTCACTCTGTTAGGAGGTGACGCTTATAGGCTGTCATGATTAACCACCCAAATGAGTGGTACAGAGAGTAAGCACTTTACATCTTCAAAAATAGCCCAGAAAGCCCCGGGCACATGTGGAAAGGGCAGAATGACACTCTGAGTATCTCAGAGAGGCAGATGCAAGGATGCAAATGCCTGAGCCAGGGTGACCCTTCCCCAACCCCTGAGCTCAGGGCTTCAGGAGCACCCAGGACCACAGGGTGGAGTGAAAGGCCATAGAGGGGTCCTCTGCCCATGTTTGTTCATCTGACAAGAGGCCATTGGAGGGAGGGCACTGTCCAGAAAGGGACCTCCCTGAATGCATATATAGTGGCACTGCTGGGGACCCGGGCACAGGAAGGGCGTCCCACTGACTTGAGACTGGAGAGCCTCTGGAATGGCAAAAGTTAGGGAAGACAGAACGGAAGCAGTAAACTGAGGAAGCAACGGGAGGGCACAATGAGTACAGAGATGAGCCTTTATTCCCACGTCCTGCCCAGGGTCCCAGACAACTCCAGGGGACGGGGGGAGCCTCTCTCAGAGCTGTGGGTGCTGGAAGTCAAAAGTCTGGAGCTGACAGCAGGGGCCAAGTATGGCAAATCAAAGGGACTCAGAAACAAGGAGGTGGGTCTGAGGCGGATATTGGACACTGAGGCCGAGGCTAGGCGCGGAAGAGCCGGGGAGAGGATGAGGGAGAGCCACAGGACAGCGTGAGGGGAGGGAGGGAGGTTCTGGGGGGAAAGCTGAGGCGGACTGAGGGGCGTTGTGCAGACCGTGCGAGGCATGGCAGCCCGGGGCCCCAGGTTGTGAGAACCAAACCCTCGCACGCCTTTACAGGTTACTCCCGGGAGCATCAGCAGTGTCATCCCTAAGCATCCTGGCACGGCGCTTACTGCAAGCCCACCACGGTGAGATCAATCCCGCCGACCAAGAGCCCTGGCCGGCACGCTTCCTGAGAACACACGGCTGCCCACGGGCAGTCTGCGGGCGTCAGCCGGGCGCACTCTGCAGCTCAGCGGCTCTCCACACGCTCCCCCTGCGCCGGGCTTCGCAGCCACAGGCTCCCGCAGAGGGAAACACCCTGTTGCTTTTCCTGTGGACAAAGGAACTACACCTCAGGCCTGCTCAGCTTGGGAGGGGCCTGTCCTGGCTCTGTGAGACGCGGAGCATGCGACTGTCTCTCCCTGCCCTTCCCACCCCCGGATCCCAGCGATTTCACAGGTGAGAAATTCTCTCTGGGTCTGTGTAAACAGACCCCTGATTAAACTGGGGAAGTTAGAAGATAAACACCAATACAGAGATTTTCATATTTTTTATTATAAATAGCCCAAATATTGGGTCCCATTTCCAGTTTAAATGGGGAAACCATAATATTGATGGCTTGCAACAGATACAAGATGAATGGAGCTTCTCTTCCAGCTAGCTGAACCACTTTTAATGGGGAATATATCGAAGCTATAAATTCCTGCAGACAGGATTGCTATGCAATAGCATAATATATCTTCTATTCAATCTTTTATACGCTGTGTTTTGTCCTGCATCCCACTGGATGTATTTATGGATCTGAGGCTTTTCTGTGAGGAAGCGCCAAGTGCCACCTCTTGCCTTCTCTCACCGAGTCCGTGCCCTCTGGAGACAGTCAGCACTCGTTCTTCATGCCACAGCACAGTGTGGTCCCTGCCCCCCCCCCCGCCCCTGAGAACGCGTTTCCTCTCCGGGAACGAGGCTCCCCGGCCCCACCCCTCTCTGGGATCTTATTCCCCAGTGGGAGGCAGAGGCACCAGGGAAAACGAATGGTCGCTTGGGCGCAGTAAGGAGAGCCATCTCTCTCTGCTGGTGCAGTGATGGGTGACTGTGGCTCTGGGGGTGTTTTTGACAGTGTGAGGTACAGCAGGCAGACCGTCTGCTGCCATAATGCCCTTTTGATGTTGTCATGGTGTTTCCCATGAGACAGTAGTTCCTAACGAACTAAGTCTCTTGTTCACACCCCCCGACACACACACACACACACACACACACACATACACACACAATGCTCCCACCCAAATCCATGAGCTGTAGGGGCCCCAAATGTAGCCCCATTTTGAGGAAAAAGCAGCCCACCGTGGGGGCAGCATCTCTGAGATCGCTCAGCCTGGGGGCCTGCCTCTGGGCTTTGCCATGTCCTGCAAACCTCAGTGGCCTTCAGCACGACCGTCGAAGCTACAGTACTTGCTGCGGCGTACGGTAAATGTTGGGCCACTGCACTGTGCACTTGATTTCATTGTAAGCTTGCATTGTTTTATTTTTAGTAACAGCCCTGTTTAACAACTGACTCACTGGAATTCTGGAAATTTAACAGTCAGCTCTCGAGAGCTGGCAGGAAGCAGCCAGCCCTGAGTCCCACAGAGCTTGGTGGTCCTGAACCCTAGGTCACTGAGGTCTTAAGCCCAGGCAGCCCCAGCCTGGCACAGAGGAAACTTTTGCTCTCATTATTATTCATGTGGTCCATGAATAATAATGAGGGGCCGGGGAGGAGAGGATGAGGAGGAAGGTGGGCCCCAGAGGTGATTCAGCCCAGCTTCAACAGGGGAGCTCTGAGGAGGAACGGCTGGTGACCCCTCACCCTTCCTGTGTCCGGACATCACAAGGGAGCTTCGTGGCCTGGTTCCCACTAGCTGCTCTGGGAATTCTCCAAAGGTCCCATGCAGCTATTTGCAACTGCACGGCCCAGGACCATGTCCTAAGGCTAAATAGAAGTGATTTTGGGATTTCTCCTCATTACCTGATCCCCATTCCCATCTCCCCACGCGAAACAGCACAAGCTGACTGTGAGTTCATGTGCACAACCAGCTTTGTTTCCACCAGGGCAGACCCTGAGTGATCAGAGGATGGGTGGCAAGGGGAAGTGAGTGACACTTTTCTCCTTTGATAAAGTGTATCGAGGACGGACACCTCCCTCACAGGGCTGTTGTGCGGATTAACTGAGATCGTCCATGTCAAGTGATTAGCCCAGGGAGCACTTGCTGTCGCTGTTTTTGCTGTTGGTGGAAGGTGTAGGTGTCTGGCAACTGTTTAGAAACAGTGATTAAGTGTCTGACGAGCTTTTATCTGCCCTGTGTCATGAACCGAAGAGACCGCCACTTCCCTGTCTCTCAGCTTCTCCCACCTTTGTTGTTTTCACTGTATTAATCACCAGCAATACGAGTTCCCCGACCTAGAGATCCAAGGTGCCGTGAGTTTCCAACATGCCATGCACAAAGGAGACACCCCGAGGCCGGTTTGCCCACCCCAGCCTAGGGATTCTAGAAGCTTCAGGCTCAGCACACAATCCGTTACTTCCCCCCACTGCTTTCTTTCCTCCCCCAGAGACGGAGAAAGAGCAGGTGATGCGGAGCCGGGGCCCCGGGCCCGCCGACAGGCCCGCTGCTCGCAGACCGGGTGAGCCCGGGCCTCCGCTTCTCCCGTCTCGCACCCTCGGTCGTACACTCGGAGCAGTAATTCCTGATTCGGAGGGACGCCGTGAGGAGCAATTCAAAATTCCTGGTCAACGGAACCGTGCCCCCCCTGGGTTGCTGGGGTTTGTTGCTAATGTAGCAATGTGTGCCTCACGAAGCATTGCACATCCATTATCTCACGTGAAGTGAAAGCCCTAAAACAGGACAGAAAATGGTGATTTTGAAGTGGCTGAGTGGAGCTGCCGGGCTGGCCGAGCCCCTCTCTCTGGGCTGAAGCAGGACGTGCAGACCTGGGAAAAAGCAGCGGGAGTCGGACTGAAGTCTGCATTTCCCAGTGCAGGGGACATGCGTCGCATTGGCCGAGTCCCGTCCGATGCCCTTCCGTCGCCCTTCCCTCAGGGGGAGAGAGCTGGTTCTGTCTAGCATTGCTCTCCTGCAAGGACAGGACAGGATACTGGAAGGTAGTTTGCCCGCTGCCCCAGCATTAACCACCAGACACGCCCGCTGACAGAAAGGCACCAAGAGGGCCAGGCCGTGCAGAGAGCTCCCACAGTGGGAGCCGGACCGCCCTCCTCCCCGGCCCGGGCCGGGCGCCTCCGCAGGCTCCGAGCGGCCACGTCCGTGAGGCGTGCAGTAGTGTGTGTCTCCCCCTCAGGGAGGGACAAGAGCCCAAGACAGGGCTGGGAGGGACCGCCTGCCTGCGGCTGAGACGCCTGGGGACGCTCATAGCCCCAGCTCTGCCGCTGCCCCAGCTGTGTAACCCGCCAAGTGGCTTGACTTGCCCCCCTGATCCTCTTCCCTCATCTTTCTCGTCTATAAAATAGAGATAGTAGTAGCTGCCTTGTACAGGTATTGTGAGGACCACACACTGCTGTGCCTGAGTGCTTGTGTCCCCTCCAGATTCATGTGCTGAAGCCCTCACCCCTCATGTAATGGGGTTTGGAGGTGGGGCCTTGGGGACGTAAATAGGGCTACATGAGGTCAGAGGGTGGGACACCCACGATGATGAGAGTAATGTCTTTATAAAAAAAAAAACAAAGATATCTCTCTCTCTCTCTCTCTCTCTCTCTCTCTCTCTCTCTCTCTCTCTCGGACTGTTATTTCTTTTTTACTTAAGGTCATTTTGTACTTCTTCTTGTCCTATACAAATAATCTGATCTGTTTATTTTTTAAATATTGTTTTAGGGAAATTTTCTTTTTTAGCTGTACTGAGGTATAATTAATATGCAAAAAATTGGACACATTTAATGTAGGCCTCTTAATGTGTTTGTACATACACATACGGCCATGATACCATCACCACGACCAAGGCACTAAGGATACCCTTCCCCTTCAAAAATTTCTTTGTGTTCTTTTGTGGGGGTTTTGCTTGTTTGTTTGCTTGTTTGTTTGTTTGTTTTTGGTAAGAACAGCTGATATGAGACCTAGCCTCTTAACATATTTTAAAGTATGCGATACCATAATTTTATCTATAGGTACCATGTGATGTAGTAAATCTCTAGAACTTAAGTACCTTGAGTAACAGAAATGTTATACTCATTGAGAAATAATTCTCCACTTCCTCTGCCTGCTACCCCCAAGCACCACTATGTTATTCTTTGCTTCTATGAGTTTGACCATTTTAGATACCTCATGTAAGTGGATTCATGCAGTATTTATTCTTCTGTGACTGGCTATGTCACTTTGTATAATGTCCTCTGGATTCATCCATGTTGTCACAAATGGTAGGGGTTTTTTAAAGTTGAATAATATTCCATTGTATGTGTATACCACATTATTATTTAGTTTTTGTCCACTCATCTGCTGATGGACATTTGGGTCATTTACAAATTCTGGCTATTGTGTATAATGCTGCAATGAACATGAGGGTGCAGAAAAAAATACAACTACCTTATGATCCAACAATCCCACTTCCGGGCCGATAGCCAAAAGAATGGACATCAGGATCTCAAAAAGACATACGTACCTCCATGATAATTCCTACTTTAGCAGTGATTTTCATTTTAGTACCTACCCATACCCCCACTCTTCCATTTTTTCTTTTCTGCTTGTACAGAATTCCCTGTGATCAGTTCTTAAATCCAAACTTATTGATTATCTGACTCCTTCAGGAGGACTTTATAGTGTGGTCACTGCCAAGGACTCACATATAGAAATAAATACCATTTTATATCGGGGTTTTAAAATTCCAAAGGTAGAAAACATGAGAGTGACTGTCCCTCTTACTCCAGTACCCGAATTTTCCCTCTCCAAAAGCAACTTTGCTAGCTGTTTTCTTGTGTGTCTTTATAGAGATATTCTGTGCATTTACAAGCAGATGGATACGTACATTATAGAAGATAGACATATAGATAGATATAGATAGGTGATAATAATTCTTTATTTTTTCTCTCACAAATGGTTGCATACTATACCAACTATCTACCTTACAATATTTCATGGAGATACTCCTCTATCACCTGGGAGTTTCCACACCCCTCTGACCCAAGGCAGACCATTCCACTGTACAGTCCTCATCCTCATTTAACTAGACCCCTATTGATGGACATTTGAATTATCCACAATTTTTCCTTAAAACATGCAAGGATACATTAAATAACAACATTGTGCACATGTGCGAATGCTGTCGCAATGGAATTAAAGAGTCAAAGAGTACACACATGTAATTTTGGTAGAGATTGTATGAATTAAGTTCCCACCAGTATTGACTAGGAATTCCCCTTATTTATTAATAAAATCTGCCCAATACTTTGTGTCATCAAGCTTTCTGACTTTTATCAATCTAATAGGTATCTTATTGTAACTTTAATTTCATTTTCTCTCCTCATACGTGAGATCCATATTGAGGAATTATTTTGCATTTCCTTTTATGTGAACTCTTCATGTCCTTTTCTCAGTTTGACTTGGACAATTAGGCCTTTTGTTTCCTTAGTGATATTTAGGCATATTCATATTCAAGATGTGTTACAAATATTTTCTTCTCTGTCATTCCTTTTTATTTTATTTTATTTTATTTATTATATTTTTAACAAATATATTGGGGTTTTAAAATTTTCAGGGTTTTTCTTTCCAGGATATCAAGCATTGTGTCAAACTCTAAAAGACTTTTCCCACCTTGAGATTATTAGCAACAACAATGGAAAATTCCTTTGAGTTCTTCTGGTATCTTCTTTGGTACGACTTTGATTCACTGGAATTTCTTTTGAAGTAAAGAAGGATTTGGAAAACAGACTTATTCTTTTCTGGATAGAACTACATAGCTGTTCCAACAGTATTTACTGACAAATTTATTTAATGCCGTTTATTTTACATGAACCTACAGCATAAAAGAGAAGCAGTATAGCCCAATGGTTAAGAGCAGCAGTGCTGGTGTTTGACTGAGGGGGTCCAATGCCAGGTTAGAACATGTAGTAGATTCCCTCTGTGTGAGCAATCGTTGGTATTGCTGGCATTGCACAGTATTTCCCCACGTACATTGGGTGCTGGAGCTGAACCTACTACTCCAGTCCATTGACCTTCCCAGCCATATGTCAGTACCCCGTGCTTCAAATCATTGTAGCTTTACAATATTTTAATATGTGTGTGTTATCATTTTGGTTACTATTATAACCAGTGTCTTTCCTCCAAAAGTTATTTTTATATATATGAAGGCTTCTAAGTATTTTTTCCTACCACCTCTCTACCAAATTCTCTTACAGTTCCTTCCAGTTTATACCTGTTTTCAGTGGACTCACTCTGTTCTTCCAGGTGTACCTGTATATAATCTGCAATTCCCAATCATTTTGCCTCCTCTTTTCTAATATTTATACCACTTATTTTTCTTATTTAATTATATTGGCAAGTTCCTCCACTAGTGAACATTCTTATCTTGTTTCTGACTTCAATGTGACTATTTTAAAGTGTTACTATTATGCATAACCCTGACTTGAGGATAGAGAATAGATATCAGTCCAGTAACTATCTGTCTATTCTACTATATTAACACTTTTATCATAAATGAAGTTTGAGTTCTATCTTAAATGCCTTTTTTCATAGTATTTTTATTTTTATCCATAAATATTGTGTTATATGTATTATTCCACTCAATAGCTAGGTATTGAGTGCCTAATATATGCAAAGCACTCTTCTCAGCATTATGAATTCAAGAGTGAACCTATAAAATTGGTCCCTGCCCTCAAAGAGTTTACATTTAAGTCAAGAAGTTTGCCAGTGAGCAAATAAACAAGGGAGTGTGAAATATGATGTCAGGAGCAATGCCAATGCTGTTATAATAATAGATTGCTTATTATTGTATTACCCGTGCATTCCTGTGTAGACTGAGTTTTTATGATTGAAAATGATGGCTGGAAATATTTTGGAATTTTTCAACATATTATTCAGAGGTAAGAAAGGGAATTTCACCAAGTGACAATGTTTTTTAAAACTTCATTTGTGTGCCCAGATAAAGTTAGGCAGCCCAATAAAACTACACAGATTTTTTTCGTGGCTTTGAGTTAGAAATGCTAGAAAGGTAAGAATTAGAGAGTGGGTAACAGGTTGTTTCAAAATGCACATTGTCTCTGAAAACAAAGGGAGAATGGAGTCCCTTTCCGGGAAACAGCTAGTAAAGCTGGAATGAGAAATGAGCTACCCCATTCTGTAGGGAATCATACGCCTCCCGACATCAACATGAGCAATGCCATTCTTTCTCTTCCACCAGATACAAAGGTGCCTCTGCCTGGAAGCCTGTGTGATTCCACCTGTGGTAGTTGCTGCCACCTCTTTGGTACCAATGAGCTCTGTTTATTTTTCACTTTATACTTATCACAGTACACTAATGTTTTTATCTATATGTCTTTGGGAGATTACAGAAGTATCACCTCCAATATGGTCACAACTCCCGGTACCCACAACCTTGTATGGTATGCATGCTTTCTGACTCTAGGAGTGGCCATGGCCTTGGATTAGGCAAATGTGCCAGTCACAGATGTTATGCAAGCAGAGGCTTAAAAAGTGCTTATGCATTAGGGTATCCAGTGTCTCCTATTCTTTAGAACCCTGAGACCATCATGTGAAGAATCTAGCCTACAGGTCCCCTAGACCTGCCAGCCAGCCTGATGTATGAGTGAGCACATCCTAGACCATCCAATTTTAGCCAAGTTGTCAGGTGAGCACGGACATCAGCCAAGCCAAGCTGGACCAGAAGAATCACCTGGCTGACCTGTAGAATTATAAGAAGCAACAAATGTATGTTTGAAGACACAAAGTTGTGAAGTGATTTGTTACACAACAAAGGTTAACTCCTTCTCTTACTCAACTGGGAGCACTTCAAAAGTCAGGATAATGCCTTATTCAATGACTGCAGGGTCTAGAACAGTGCTGGGCACATAGTGTCTGCCTGACTAATATTTTTTAAATGAAAAACCTGGATCTCAGAAGCAGAGACTCTGACTACGCTGTACCCCACGCCTCATCAGCTAACATGCTCCCACTAGCCACGCTCTCCCCCTGGGATAACACATATTAGTATTACAGTTTTGTGGCTGTTTTGTTGAAGTGCCTTTCCCATCAGACTGTAAAGGCAGTCTTCATATTTGCTCACTGTTGTGTCATTCAGCACCTAGCACAGTCATATAAGAGGCCCTTGGCAAATATTTGTTGAGTAAATGAATCAACACAGCTTGGCATTTGTAGCATCCAATAATGTAGCCTGGTGGGAGGGGAGGTATTCATCAGCTCTCTCCACCACACACAGCCTCACAGCCTCTTGGTCTCCTCATGGCATCATCAGTAGGCACCCTTCCCCTAGAGGAAACAGGTTGTGGGTGGCACAGAAAAGTGGAAGGCGGGGGCCTGTGAGGACATTCTTAGAAGTCAAGAGTAGCTGGCCACCTCCTCCTGAATCTAGGCAGCACTTGCTCACATAATGTATAGTCCTCTCCAGTGTGCACTAATCTAGAAAGTCCTCTGGTCAAGGAAGGAACAGTGGCTAAAAAGCCAAGTGATCAGAGACCCAGGCTAGGCTCTGCCGTGACCTAAGTTGTCTGGGCCACAGGGTCCTGCCCTGCCAGCCTAATACACCAGCTCAAAGGAGCATAATAAGTACTGTGAAATTGCTTTAGAATAATAGAAGACAAAGAGACCAAGTTCAACTCATAAACAGTCTGTTCCACATGCTCACGTTTCAGAGCACTGTTTGGAGGCTGGTACCACATTTTCCCATAGAAACCATATTGAAAATGATGGTTAGGTTCCTGGGCTCCCACTCAAAAGCCTATTTAAACCCTAACATAACTGAAATAACATATACTTGTGAAGAAAAACAGCAGGAAAAAATACTGTTGCAATACTAGTAATTAAAACAGAAAAAAATATATATACCAGGCAATAAGGAGCAGTGTTTCTCTGATACATCCCGATGTCAGTGCTTGAAGAAAAGTGGATTTCACTGGGCAAGGAGGAGGTGGCAGAAAGGCTGTGTGGAACTCTGAAGGCATCTTTCAGTCACAGCTTCAGATGCTGCAGTATTGAGTTGGTGACACGGCTTCCCCCCAAAATGTTGGGGTGTCCCTTTCTTAATGCTACATCCTATGTGTGTGCCTTTTGCTATGGTTTGGTCCATACTTTGAATCACAAGTGAAATGAGGAAAAGAAAAGGTCATGTGGCCAAGAGCTGAAAGTGAAGACAAGATGCAAGAGGGGAGTTGCTCCGCCTGGGAGCAGCACCGCAACGACGTTTCTGAGATTTGCTACGCAGCGTCCTAGGCGATTCTCCTGTGTCCCCTTGTCCTTTCTCCACAACAACCTGAACAAAGGCATTTCTCCGTTTGGTGGAGAAGCTGGATGAAAAGAGAGTTTGCCTATAGGTACTATGATGGAGCCAGAGATGCATTATCTAAAGTCATTCTCTTTGTCCTCTCTGTCACTGGAGGTGAGTAGGACAGAAGGCAAGGGAAGTACTATTTCTAAGGAGATGTGAGGAGGCCATTTGAGACCTCCCTACAAGGACTCAGAGAGCATCATCCAGCCAGGATATCTGGTTGTCGACCTTGCACTGCGATGAGGAGGCTGCAAGCTCAGAGCAGGGACAGAAAACATGCAGATAATTGTCTGAAACACAAGAGGTGTTTAAAGTCGGGGCTGCTGACTCCAACAAGAGCTGGTACAAATGCAAAACACTCTTAGCCAGATGGATACAGCCCCTCTCTGTAGGAAACTGTAGCCTAAAACCAGTGTTCCCCAATGAGATTAAGTCCATAGAGAGACAAGAAAGAGAACGCTATCAAAACAAAGCACAAAACCCTACAGGAGAGAGGTTAATAAATAAATAAAGCAAAATTAATAACTGAAGAGTATGTGCTGAGTAGGAAAAGCACCTTGCAAAGAAGACGCTTTCTCCTCGGGTAAACAACCAAGAAGAGCACAGGGAGGAAAAGAAACTTTGCAAATTATAATTGTCTCTCATTGTTGATCAACCCAGGGGTGCTTGCTCATAAAATTAAAAGAAATAAAATGCAACTGTAGCCAGTTCCCTGGGGCTTCTCAGAAGTGCTCACATGGCAGGGAGGGGAGTGTGGGGAAGGAAGCATATTGTTGACTTCTGTCTGTACCGTGTGACCACCAAGTTACGCGATCAGCAAAGACAGCAGCCTCTTGCAGGCACAGGACTCTGGTGTGCGTTTCCCCAGGACCACCTACGTGGACCCCAGCCACAGCCTCCAAGGCCAGGCAGCTCCCATTTCCTTCTATGGCTGCATGCGGCCAGCTGCATCCTTCCCAATCAGCCCAGCTTGCATGTACATCGACATTTGCTCTGTGCTCTGCCACAAAAGTACCATTGGGCATGCAGATGTCCCCAGCAGGGCACCTGCCCTCAGGGGAAATTCCGACCTAGTTGCAGAGAAAAAGCCAACATTGGAACCAGAGAACAAATTTTAGACATATTCTGTGCACTTTGCAGTGAACTCTACAACTCGTTCTCTTCCCTTCTGTCTCCCTCCCATTTTCCTTGGATTCCATTGAGAGTCCTGCATTTGCAAGGCATCCTGGCAGCCTCTGAGCTGGAAAATAGGATTGGTGTAAAAAGTGTAGATGACAATTAAACCCAGCTCTTTACTTTGCAAGTTAACTCTGTAAATAAGTCATTCATTTGTTTTAAAAAGTGATTGAGAAAATGCAAATATTAGCTATTATCATTGGTGGGTTAAAGGTGATACCAAAAACAGAGCAGAAATTGAATTATTGATTGGGCCATTCCTGGTATTTGTGGTTTATACCAAGTAAAAAACAGCCTTTGCAGGAGAGACCATTGATAATGACCAGACTATGACAATGAGGGCCTTAGAGATTCAGCCTTATCCCTCCCTCTTAAACCTTGGCTCTTACAGACCTGGGTTACAATGTTGTACTAATGTGTGCTGTCCATCTGTCCTCCTCATTCACCCTTCCTTTCTCTCTTCCCACCCCTAACATACCTCTCTCTCTCTCTCTCTCAGTGTGTGATCAACTGGGAAATACCAACTAGGCAAAGAGGAGGAGACCTGGTTTTAGAATAGCAAATTGCAATGGATTATTCAGGGCCCACTAACTACCAGATACTGGAGGAAGCATTTTACAAGCATGATCTAATTGAGTTCACATAAACACCCTGCTCTTCCGACATTATTTTCCCCAATGTGTTGAAGAAGAAAAACAATCTCTAGAATACCAAGTGACCCGTCCTGCATCACACAGCTGGTGAGTGGCAGAAAGTGAGATCTGAACCAGACCCATTGGCCTCAGGAGCCCATGGTTTTATTATTATTATTACTATTATTATTATTATTGTTAGACTTACTGGGGTGACATTGATTAATAAGAATTGCATAGGTTCCAGGTGTGCATTTCTGCAGTGCATCTTCTACATGTTGCATTATGTGTTCACCACCCAGTGACAGCTCTCTTTCCATCACCACCCATTTGACTCCCCCTCTCTCCTCTCCCATCCCCTCTCTCTTCTTCCATTCCCTCTCCCTTTGCCCTCAGGTAACTACTAAACTATTGACTATGTCCATGATTGTGTTTCTTTGCTGCTTTCAGTTTTATATTCCATGTACAAGTGAAGTCATGTGGTTCTTGGTCTTTTTCTGTCTGGCTTATTTCACTTAGTCCATGTTCTTTTTAACTCTCAACACTGTAACCCTCCAAGCCCTTGCTTTGTTCAGCAAGTCTGAACTCTCTGAGTAAGAATTTCTGACTATTCCACTCAGGTGTCTCTCCTCACCCTTTCTGGGATCCCTTGTTTTAGTCTCAAGCTCAGAATTCATCACCAAAATGATATTCAAGGGCATCAGCAACTCCACACAGAAAGAAATCAAATTAGGTTGCCGTGGTCCTGGGGGTGACTGGCAGAGAGTGTGGCTGTCCTTTCCCCCTGACAACCTGCTTCAGTTTTTCTGTATGTTGAAAAGCAGTTGGAAGCCCTTTGGGACATCCCTTGGACATCCCCTTGGCACCCTATGCCCTCATCCTTTAAGACAGGGCTGCCCTGTAAGAGTGCTTTCCCCTCCCAGCTGCCCGATTCCTAAGTACAAAGAACATTCAAGACAAAGGGTTCTGGAAGGTCCTCTACTGCAGAGGAACCTAACTATGGACAAGCATGCCCATTACCTGGGGAACTACTAACACAAGTAAATCCCGGGACTCTACTCATAACTTCTGTGCTTTTCAAAGAGTAAATTTAGGAGTCAGAAACTTTTATTTGTTAAAGCTTCCTGAATGATTCTGTTGATCAACCAAATTTGGACACTATTATGGGTAGATGGTGTTCCTCCAAAATATATATGTTAGTCTTAACCCCCAGTACCTCAGAATGTAACTGTATTTGGAGAAACATTCTTAAAGAGGTAATTAAGTTAAAATGAGGTCATACAGGTGAGCTCTAACCCAATATGACTAATGTTCTTAAAAGAAGAGGAGAATAAGACACAGACACACACAGAGGGAAAATCATGTGAACACAGGAAGAAGAAATGGTCATCGACAAGGTAAGGGAAGAGATCTCAGAAGAAACCAACTGACCCTTGATCTTGGACTCCAGTCTCCAGAACTGTGAGAAAATTAATGTCTGTTGTTTAAAACACCCAGTCTGTGGTGTTTTGTTAAGAAAGCCCTAGCCATCTAATTACAGGCACCTCAACACTAGTCCAACCACCTCTTGGAAAAGATTTAGAAACTGAAGTCTAAGGTCAGTTGGCTTATGCAAAGCCACTGAAAGTTAATAGTGAGCTGAGGCTCAGACCTGTGTGTGCTAATGTACCTGTCAAGGCTCATTCTATGACCCTGTATTGACTCTAGGGACCTCAGAGCCAGACCAGCCCCAGATGAAGCCTTTCCTGAGGAATGGTGGAATCATACTAATAACTCACTCCTTTGAGAATCTCTAGTACTAATTATCTGAAGCCTCTATCCAGTAGTGGACAGGGCCAGGTTTGTACTGACTATCATCTTGCCTTCCCAGCTGACTCATGTCCCTATTATCAGTTAGAAGAGTGCTGGTGTTTCAATAGGTAATTAATTTATTGACCTGGAAATAGGGAGCAGGGCAGAGAAAAGGAGATGGAGGGTCTATCTTCTCTCACTGGACTTCTAAAGGAGTATGAGAGCCACTGAATTTATTTCAGTTGGTTCTGACCCTGTGTTCACTGTAGAATTGGGGCTCAGTATTCAAAAGGGGGCTACTCTCCATATCCATCCTTTGAAAATGCAACTCCTCAATCAGAGAACAGAGTCCCAATTCTGTCACTAATTTTCTCTGTGATGTTGAGTCCACCACTTACATTATTCAGGGACTCATTTCCTCAGGTGGAGAATGAGGAAAAAAGAAATGCCTGCCTAACCTACCTTACAGACATACAGTGAATATCAAATAAGATAATGTACAAGAAAGCACTTGGAGACCTATAAAAATGTTATTTAAATATGAAATGTGACAAATCCTTCATGCTCAAAAATATATGGGAATCAGAATGAGTCTCTGTCTGGAGGAAGCAGCAGCAGTCACAATAGGAATGTGAGGCCTGATTGATGGGCAGCCTACATGAGTGTCTTTCAAATTTGGGAAGAAAATTGTGGTGCAAAATGAAAAGAGAAATGGGACAAGAAATCTGAAGATGAGTTCCTGGTCCCAGCCCAACCAGGAACTACATGTGTGATCTCCTGTGAGCTCCTCACTCCCCTGAAGCTATAGCTCCTCAGGTCTAAGGTGAGCCTAATAATCCCCACCTCCTCTTACACATGAGGTTATTGTAAAGATCAAATGATATCATATATGTGATTCATACAATGCCAATATGCCCAAATTTAAAATCATAATATGTTAAGTAGACTAAGTGGGACAGGACAAGGGTGTTGAGGATAAATTAAAGATCCTCAAGATTCTAGATGGAGAAACTACAGTTTTAGCCAAGATGCTCTGACCATAAAGTCAGTCAGAGCATATTAGAAGGAACTAGGAGGTAGGGAGTTACCCACATAAGCAGAAGTAGACCAACCAAGAAAGAAGATATAAATTCTGAGAATTGTCAGCAGAAGACTGTGTGACCTTAAGAATTGCATTATCAGGGGATTGAAGGGAGAAAAACTAAGTTTTTTGTTTTCTGTTTTCCAGGTGTTATACCTGAATAAAACATTCAGTAAGGCCCGTATTTCCTCGGTAAGTAGAGTAACTCTGTAAAAGAGTTATAACTTACTCTATGGATAAAAGCTAAAAACCTTGGAATGAAAAACGAAGAACTGCATGATTTCACTCATATGCGGAATATAAAACTGAAAGCAAAGAAAAAAAGAAATGAACAAACAAATAACCCATGGACACAATCAATAGTTTAATGTTTATTTGGGGACGAATGGGTTAGGGAGGGGAGAAAGGGGAGGGGGTGGGAGAGGAGCGGGGGAAGCTAAATATAAGGTGATAGAAAGAGAACTCACATTAGGTGGTGAACTTATTATATAACAAGTTGACAATGCACTGTAGAACTGTAAGCCTGAAACCTATGTAATCCTTGCTAACAGATGTCACCCCAATAAGTCTAACAATAAAAATGAATTAAAAAAAATAAAAATAAAAAAATTAAAAAAATAAAAAATAAAAAATAAAACCCTGGTTAATTTTTTTATCTTTCTCAAGCTGAATTGGGCAATGAGACCCAGCATTTGTAATTTGGCCACCTACCCATATAGTACATGCCTGGATTGTTCTAAATATTCTTGTTACATAGTTTTTATACCCAGCTACTTGAACATGTAGCACCCTATAAATATTAAGGGGAGGAAATAGCAAGAACTGTGCCACATGCTTTGCATTTACTAGGCATCATTGGACACAATGAGTGTCCAATTCTTAGAACAATTTAGATTATAAAACTGGAAACCTGTAAGTCTTATATTAAGGAAAATGAAGCTCAGATGTTAATATCTAGATAAAAGACAATAACTGAACCCATAATTAGGTCCAACTTAGACTAATAAGACTTGAAAAATGGTAGTGTCTTGTGACAGAGGTTAATTTCTCTCTTAATCAAAAGAAATCTAGAGGTAGCAATTGGGGGAGTCGTGGCAGACCTACAGTCATTGAGGACCAAGTTCCTTTTAGCTCTCTCTCTCTCTCTCTCTCTCTCTCTCTCTCTCTGCTCAACTCTCTCTAAGATGTCCTCATCTTCATGATCCTAAAAGATTGCTAGAGTTTCAGCTATCACCGCTCTGATCCAAAGAGCACAATGACAAAAAAAAAAAAGAAAGAAAGAAAGACTCCTTCCTTTCTAAAAGAGTTCTTGAAAATCCCACTCTAGACTTTTCCTTACATCTTATTAGCTAGAATTTAGCCTTAGTACTTTGTCACAAGGGATTCTTGGAAATGTAGTCTTTTATCTGGGAAGCAATATGTTCAATTGAAAATTGGGTTCTATTATTACACAAAGGCAAGTATAACAATCAAGAAGCAATTAGGAGTCTCTGCCACACCACGGTTAAAAAAGAATTCTAAAGTTTATGCTTTGTTGGTAACAGAAAAACCCCCAAAACACACCTGAGGATTCTCCAGACCCATCTGGCCACATGTAGTGTAAGCTCAATCTAGTCCTGTTGCTAAATGAGAAAATAAAAGCAACATATTCTGATTGCTTTACTATTGCTATTATTTATGGCACAACTGGGCTCAATGGAGCGAAGGGTGCACTGAGCATTGAAGAGAAACCCAGGAAGTTTTTTTGACTCTGCTCAACCAAGAAACAACTTTTATGTGTTGTCACGAAAATTATGAACAGAAATGCTTCCAATATAAATGTAATTTAGAGGGAGAAATAATCAAGACTGGAAAAAGAGTGGCTGAAATCTGAGTAAAATTTTGTTCTAGCCATTGACCTTCAATCTTGCTGAACTAAACATTTCAAAAAGGAAACAGAGCAGAGACAAATTTTATAGCCTCTTGAAAACAGCTCTAGATGGATTTTTGCATCTATAAATGATCACGAAAAAAATACTGTGATTGCAACAAAGCACCCCGAATCCACATAGAGCTGACATTCTGGAAACCAGTGTAAGCAAACCAAATGCCTATCGTGTTGGCTCTGTGCATCATTTACAGAGCTGGATCTAGACGTCAGCCCTGGGCTGTCAGGGCCATGTCCACTCAGACCCCACAGCATCCCTAGCATGGCTCCAGAAGCTTGTCTCAGCTCCATTCCACTCCATTCCAAAGCCAGCCTCGATGAGATTTTTCTGAACTTTAGACAAGGAGCCAAAACACTGGGGAAGATTCCAAACTTATCTCTAACCCACACTGAATCACCACATTGTGGGTACGTCCCTTCCCTTTCTAGACTTCAGTGTTCTCATGTATAGCCATTGCTCACTTAATGACCTACCTATTTAATGACTGCTCAGACTTACAACCAGTTCTCCAGTGCAGGAACCCCCTCTCTCAGTCTGTGTGAGTCTCAGGAATCCCTCTTTCTCAGTCTTTGTCTCATTCCCATAGTCAGTTAGTATTCACTACACAAAATGTTCACAATCACACAAGACTTCATATTTCATTTATAAATGTGATGTCATGTGGTATCTGTTGAAAAATACATACTCTATGGCACCACAACACACACCAAGACATCCGTTTTTAAGCTCCTAGCTTATCGACCAATTCACTTAATGACCTCATCATAAGAACAGAAGCCTGTCATTAAGTGAGGAGTGCCTGTACAAAATGAGCAAGTAGACCAGTTAATCCAAGCTCCTTTCTGCACCAAATTTCATGAACACTGAAGAGGTCACAGTGTATGCTTTGGTGAACAAAAGCAGTGTGGGGAGGGGAAGCAAGAAGTGACTAAAACATTCTAGTTCTTTAAAAATCCCTGCATTATGCATAAAGAGGTGAATTCATTTGAAAACTCTCCTCAAGTGTCCCCTTTGATCCCACAAGAACAGCCAGGTACCAACCGTTGTCTGAGTCCATTCCCAGGAGCCCTGGCCAAGGAGCCTTCTACTGCCACGGGCATGGCAAGAGCTCAGTATTCTGAGCTCTAAAAGCCTGGACTTGGGACTCATACTGAGCCGTCAGGTACGATAGAAGCCTTACTTACAACACTTAGAGACAACAAATTCTGGAAATTTGGAGTTTGTGAGCCTACTTTGAGTCTTCTATGCCTTAAACCTCACGACAATCCGGATGCCATAAAATGTTTGTCCCAAAACTGGCAGGAAGTAAACCACAGTTCCACCAAACAATTCAAAACAAATCAAAAGTGGTGTGTGTGTGTGTGTGTGTGTGTGTGTGTGTGTGTGTGTAAGTAAAATGCAATCAATGAGGCAAAGGCAAGGAATCCTATTCTCTAAAAGCGGAGGGAGGACAGCTTTCCAACCACAGTACGATTTTTCTCATCTCATATCTTTCCGGGACTTTCCTTTTCTCTGTGCTTGCAGCCCTTTCCAGCAAGAGCCAGCTACCTGCAGACATTGCCTGGACACATAGCACAAAGCTCATCTTCATCAATAGAAGTGACATTGCTGAAAATCTGGTGATTTTCATCTGGAGCTGACAGCATGGTAATTTATATTCTGCACCGCATAACCGAAGAGCTTGTTATGCAAACACAGGCCACTGATTTGACAAATCTCCTGGAAGCAGAATTAATGTCTGTATTCTGTGCAAAGATATAATTTATTTTCATATTTTAAAGAGATAATATCTATCTATCTATCTATGTATATTCAGGGAGTGCAATATAGACACACATAGAGATATGTATATTTAAATAGACCCAAGCTTGGGGTCCGGGGCTGGTGTGTTGCTGCATTAAGGAGCCCTAGAACAAAAATGAAAATAGCTTTGCTCATTACTACCAGCATCTTTCATTTGCTGTGTTTCCTTTTCTATTCCTGATGATAATATAAATGTTATTTTTGTGTGTGAAAATGCTTTATTTATAGTGCCAGGGCCCAGAACACATTTCAAGGTAATGGTGGAGGCTTTTTTCAACGGGGAGCAAGTCAAGCTCTGTCCAACTCCAGAAAGTTTTAATTGGGTAGAGGCTCCAATGGGTATTTCCTAGTCATCGTATATTCTTTTCTTTAAGGGAAGTTTTTGTTAAAGGAAAAAGCAACCTTGGCTGGTTGTAAGGATTGACTCTGAAGGTTAGGTGGGGGCGTCAGTAAAATTCTGACACCCTTCCCCCTTGTCAGAGTGTGAGACCAACAGAATTTGGGGAGCAGTTCCAGAGAGACACATTTTAATGGCTTCCTTTGGAAAAAGTTCATGACCCCTCTTTTGGGGATGAGTGCTCTAGTACCTGAGCTGGGCTTCACCAAGTTGTGACAGGTGCAGTAGACTCTCCATTCACAGGAACTCAAGCAACCGGCAAAATGTTGTGCCGGTTGCTTGAGATTTTGCCCGTTGTTTGAGAGTGTCGCTTGCTTGAGTTCCCATTAACGTAGAGACTACTTACATTTATCCGGCATCTACCTACACCCATGAGTGCCGGTTAACTGAGAGTCCGCTGGGTTTGGCTTCAGAAGAAGTCCATAACCCTCGTTCCTTTCCGGTGGGAAACAGAAGGTAGTGCCCTCTCACCAAACCCTTATCGCCCTTCATCCCCTCCCTCCACTCACCTCCCTCTTCCGTTTTAAATTGACGATTTAAGGAATTAAAACTACTCTTCCCCATTCCTCCCAATTCTTCGAGTCTGAGTATTCTGTTTGCCCTAGTCTGAACCCCCTCTTGGAAATACCTAATCAAACTTGTCACATCTATTGTGGATGCGTAGCTAAGGGTCCTAAACAAGAAATCGATGTCCCATGGCCCAGGGGATCCATTTTGCTGTTTTCTCTGTTAATGCCATGTCAGAAGATGTCACCAGGACACCAGGCTGCTGAAGAGAGTGACAGTTCCCATTTGGAAAGACCCCTGACAGCACTCAGTTAGGTGAGACTGAATAGGAGGGTCCACAGGGAGGGAGTTGCTGGGGGGCAGACAATGGGTCTCCTACGTTCTGTTCTGTCTGCTGGCAGGAGAGTCCAAGCCCAAAGGAAGGGGAGCCAAGGGGCTGACCCTCTTCTATGGCAGGCGTGGGCAGCAGGCTCCCCTAGTATAGAGCCGATCTGTATCAGGGGCCTACCAGTATGCCATTTCAGCTCCATTTCCACCGTCGTGCCACGCCATCCCACTCGCATCCTCTGCAGGTATATTTCCAAAAGCAGGTGCATCCCTGCGCAAAGAATACAGGCTTTCACTGACCCAGGTTGACCAGCCAGCCTCAGAAAGCAGCCTTAGGACTAAATGTCACCAGCCCAGTTTCCCCACCAAATGCCCTATAGACTGACCCAAATTCACTGCACACTCCCTGACCACCCAGGCCTCCGTGTGCCCTGAGCTCTCCCCTGCCTGCTCCTCATCCTGTTATTGCCACTGGCCTCCAGCCCCCAGGGGAGCTCTGGTCACAGGCTGTCCACACTGGTGGTCATGATGCAGGGTTCCGACTCGGATTGAACTGACAGTTATGCAGCAGCTGCTGGGTCCAACATTGCGCAAAGCGCCAGGTGCCTTAACCAATCAATCAGAAGACCTGGGTTCCAGGCCTGGTTCTGCTGGCCCTCATGACCTTAAGCCAAAGAGTGATTGTCTCAGAGCAAGCATCATCTCCTCATTTAAGCCTTGCCAGGCCTCAGCCCCTGACAAGGGGATCTGAGGTGCGCCTTCCTGTCCACTCCTTCAACACTCATTACTCCTGCACACCCACCAAGCTTCCTGCCACACTACCCTTCTCTCCATCCTGTCCATCAGCTCTGTGAGCACGGACTTTGGTCAATGAGGAGTTGTAGAGCCAATGCCTAGCTCAGCACTTGGTATCTAGTTGATACTCAGTACACATTGAGTGAGTACATGAATGAATTCAAGGAAGAGAGGAAATAAAGATTGACACACCACCGGGCTTTTCACTGACCTCTCCAATGCATGCTAGCGGGAGGAAGAGGTTACAGATGCAGAAATGGCTGAAAACTCAGGTTTGGGGCTAAGTGTCCATGTTTCTGATTTGTGGTTCACGGAGGAGATTTTAAAGCTTAACAGAACTAACTATTTCCTATCCTCTAGGAAACTAGGAATGGCATTTCAGACAAAGTCTAGACCTTGACTCTAAAACAAGTCGAACCAAATCACTGAAAACCACGCAGGCATGTGTACTACCTGGAGCACACCCTGCTCAGGGATGCCTGAGCAAAAATAACCCGCCGTTTCCTCTTGGGTGGTTATTCATCACACAACGCAGAGAGCAAATCTAATTTACATGTTTGTTGTTGTTGATCAAAATACTCAGGCAGGATTGATGGGACTATGGTGGTACAGGAGGGCGGAGCCACCACCCGTGGCCACATCATGGGTCGTTCCCTGATGAAATCAGTGCCCTGGGGCCCAGTCTGGACCCCCAAAGAGAAAGCACAAGAGAAGCCCTGCAGAGACCAGCTCTGTGCTGAGCTAAGGAATGAATGGCCGCAGGGCTCGTAGTTCAGCACCATTCACATTTCCCAGTAAATCCATCTGAGGGGGCCCCGGCCCTCCCAAACACACACAGCCAGGCAGCACTGGAGAAGTGAGATTTTCTGCCTAATGCGGTCCCAAGAAATCAGGAGGTTCTCCCAGAACTTTCCAGGCTGCACTGGAGACTACGCCTCGCGTGCGACAGCTTTGACACGAGAGACGTTTACCCAGAGCGGAAGCCGAGCTCCAGATTGGACCGCGGGGTGCATTAGGGGGGGACAAAGGAGGCGGGGGGCAGCCGGAATGAAGTACATCTTAGCTGGAGGGACAGGACGAGCAGGGTTTTCTGTAAGCAACAGCAATGAAAATAAATCTCTTCAGGTTGCTGAAAAGGGAAAGGGGGTGTTTGCCATGCAAGAGGGCTTCCTAATAGACAGGTTTTATCTCGACAGTGGTGTCCTCTCAACATATATTTACTTTCTAATTACCCAGAACTGTGTAATTAACCTGTCACTAGACAGTGCTTGCACACTAATGAATGGATGAGGTGCTGAGTGTTAATAATCAGCCCAGCCCCGGGAGGAGGAGCCTGCCCCTTGCGGACTCGGCAGACTTGTCTCTCCGTACACCTTCATCCTCCTCCCCACCCCCGCCCCACCCTTTATTTCCTCTAGTGGGGTGTCCACCCGAGGGAAACTTCTTTTTAATGTGAAGCTGTCCTAGGACCCCCAGCTCACACCAAAAAGGGTTGGATACCTTGAGTGGGACCAGCCTCAAGACGAGGGGACATGGCTCAACGTCACGGACAAGCTGGAACGTCACCCCAGGACTCTGGCCTGAGGCCCAAGGTAACGGAGAAACGGGGCGGGTGAGTTTCCTTCCCGCCGGCAGCAGACACATGAGGTTTTATATTCCGGGCGTAGCACGACCCGCAGGGGCCCGTCCTGGAACCTCGGGCAGGATCTGCGCTCCTGGTGGACAAGCTGCGGGGCCACAGCTGAGAGCGCCGCGGGCAGTCCGTAAATGCCACTCCCTCTTCTCCCTCCCCTTCCTCAGCCTCAATTCCTAGGCTTTTCCTCCCTGGTTTTTCAGAAACCAGGGCTCTAAAACTACAGATCTGACTGTTGCAAGCTTCGGAGGATCTGTGTGACACGACCACGTTGGATGCCACACATTCGGTGGCTCATGCCCCCAAGGAGGCTCTAGTTTCTTTGTTGCTGTTTGTGAAAACCCTGTCCCCCTGAGGGCGAAGCATTGGGGAGGTAAGAGAGCAGCTCCGCTGAGTGACACCCCTCAGGACAGCAGCCTGTGAAAATAGCGGTGCACGAAACAACCAAAGCAACCAGCAGATCAACCCCGGGAACAGAGGGTCGGGGTGCTGGTCACTGCCTCTGGGGGTGCCCACCGCCACCTGCTGCTTGCCTAGTTCCTGAGACTCTTGAGGCCACCCCAGCGCCCGGGCCCTCAGACACCAAGAAGGAGGCTTCCTGGGCTCCCTGGACTGGTCAGAACCCAGCCCCGCAGCCGCATCCCCCACATCTCCCTCAGCGCCATGTCTGCCCCCCACATAGGCTGGGCTCCCCGGGGCCTTCCCTGTGTCTCCCCTCCTGTTTACCGCCCTCAGACTCCCTCTTTCCTAAATCCAAATCCTTCTCAACAAGGTGTCACAGCTGAAAGAAGTCTGATAAATGAATCCATGCTAAAATGTCCCCGCTAAAACTGACAGCAGCTTCCTGTGCTTTTAGGGCCATGCGCTTGAGCCCCTCCCCAGGGTGTTTGCACGGTATCAGGGGGCTCCTTTGGGTGCGGAGCAGTGGTCCTCAAAGACGGAAATGATGCCGTCTGGCCTGTAACAGGGAGGGCTGGCGTAAAAGCTACACATTCCTGAGCACCCCAAACTCTCCGGGGGCACTCAGGAGACAGAGGAGGGAGGAGAGACCTGGAAGCTCTTGCAGTTCCTGATCGAATATCAACGTCTGCCCAGGTTTCTATGGTGCACCCAGGTAGGCAACAGTAGGTTCTATGTGAAAAAGGGAAAGCAAGCCCATTTCCATGACCCTTTCCTTATCCATCGCAAAAACTGCCCCTAGAGCAGAGCTCCGCACGATCAATGCCTCCCCCAAGGAGACAGGGGTGGGGTCGCCCCCATCTCCACCACGCCCAGGACCTCAGGCAGCAGAAGTCAGTGGAGACTTGTGCCCAGCCCTGGTCGACCACAACCTCATGAGGCCTGGTGGGGCAGAAGCAGCTACTGAGGTCATCTTCAGGGCACAGAGGGGGCAGGGGAGTTAAGGGTTCACGCTGCTGGGTCCACATTTGAGGACTGTCCATGCGAAGGAAAGGAGAAGTTAATGGGCAGTGAGCAGCTGGCAGGGCTAACAATAGGGCACGCATGGCCCGCGCACTTATCATCAAAGCGCTCTCGGTGCGTTGCCTTTCCGCTTCCATCAGCAGCCTTGTCTCCTTTGACCGAGAACTCTATTCCCAGTCATCTGCTTACATGGGTTCCAAGTGTCTCCTATTTTCCAAGGCAGCTTTGATATCAAATAGGATGTTCATTATCTCTCCATTGTGCGATAGAGTGTTGTCCGGTCAGATTATATGATAATGTGTCCTAATTGTTGGTTCAGAAAATAGGCTTAATGAACCTCTCCAACCATATGGTGGACTTGTCCCTTGGGCAGGATATGGGATTTCTAAAGCATGACCTAGAGGATTTTCTCCGTGCATTTTCCACCAACCTTTTCTGCTCTGACCACACTTTGTAGAGGACACAAATTCAAGGACCTCAATGTGGCCACACGGGTGGGGCTGAAGCCAATGATGACCTCTCTCTTCACAGAGCTGAATAGATCCTCCCTACCCCTCCCAGGCTTCATGCACCCTTGAACTTCTCCAACCACTCAGGCTGACAAAAGCCTCACCCCCACCCCACACTGCTCTCTGCTTGCAGCCTCCTAGCTTCTTGCCCAAGCTCATTAGATTCAACCCAAGTCCACACTCTCTGCTGCACCTTCCCTCCCCAATTCCCCAGCAGGAGGATGGAGGTGACCTTTAAATGTCGCTTGTAAATGCCAGCTGATGCTAACTGGCTCCAAACCTCTGCACAGGCACAGTTTTCCCCAAAGCGAGCCGATGGCAGAGGCGGGGTGGCTGGCTTCGGGGGCAGGTCTGCGCCTAGGGCACGTGCCCGGCTCTGCACTCAGCCAGAAACCCCGGGTTACCAGGCCAGACTCTCCCAACGTGGGGAGGTGACATCCGTATCATCAAAGGCTGGAGTTAGAGGAATCCTTAGCGATCATCACCCTTCCCGGTTCCTAACAGGAAACCGAGGCCTACAGAAAAAAAGCAAATACATAATATTGAGAACCTAATATCCTTAGGAACTCTGAGAAGCACTCTCCTAACCCTGATTCATGCTTTTTACTGAATGAATGAATGAATGAATGGTTGTTTCAGTTAATTTTCACGACATCTCTGAAAGGCAGGAAGTGTCCTCATCTAAAGATAAAGAAACACACTCTGTGGAGCTGATCAAGTCGTCTAAGGTTACGTCACTAATAAGAAGCACCCCACACCTCACTCTCTCCCTCTTGCATCACCCGGTTTAAGTCTGGAGCTTGTCATTGCGCCGGGCCCCCAATGGTCTGCCTGACTCGCTACTTTAATTCAACAATTATTTTTTTATAAATTAGCATCCTCCTGTTCGACTGCCTGAAGCTTTCACGTCCCATTACCCAGCTGCTGTGTGTTTGTCAGAACAAATTGCCTGCAGGAAGCGTAGGAGGGAAGAGCAAGGGTGAGACTCCATCTCCAGAGACACCCCATCACTAGGCTCGGATCCCCAAGGGCAGTGGGGGGGTGCCACGTTTTTCCTGTTGCTTTCCCAAAATGGGGAGACCCAAGACCCAGCATGGGGCCCTGAAGAAGCAGGCCCTGGAAGAGTCACAGGGGAAGCCCCGAGGGGTTGGAGACAGCCCTGGGTCTGAAAATGAGACCCTTGGGCCTGGTTCCAGGGTAGCTTCATTGACAAAACAGTTCAGCGTGCTGAGTTCCTTATTAACTTGGAGAGTGACTCACTGGGCTCCTGACTATGCCATCACAGGTGGGCCAGTGCATAGTCAGGATCGTGGCCGTGGTTTTCCACCAGGCATCTCATAAAGGGGCACAGGAGAATCCCCGCGAAGCAGAAGTAGCTCCTGGCTGACACAGTCATGCCACCTTTGCCTCTGAATCAGGACAGTGTCATTTCAAGAAGAGTCCTGGCACCTGATCCCACGTCCCTGCCCTCCTGAGAAGCTTGGGAGAGTCACATGGAAAGGCCCTGAAGACCAAGAAATGACTTTTGAGGGAAAATGAGAAATTTGCTTGTTAAAGGCCTCTCTTACCACAGCAAGAGTTGTCACAGCTGACTGTGCTTAGGTGTCATGAAGCCATCAAGTTTCGTAGTATCCTTAGGTCCCTAATGCACAGGGAATCAATAAAGCAGGAGTCCGACTGGCCGTAGTGAGCTGCCACACAGAGCAAGCTTTCAGGGTGGTTCTTTCTAGCCATGCGCTCCTTTGTTTGGTTTTCAGTGCATTTACTCAGTTATTCATTCATTCGTCAACGTGCAGTTGAGCCCTCAGTGTGTATGCTGTCCTCTGGGAGAAGGAGACGGTAAATACGATGCTGCTCCTTCCTTTGAGAAACTTGCAGCTCCTCCTGCCATGGAAAATGATGAGTGCTCGAGGCCTCCAGGCCAGCCAACCTGCGTGCAGAGCAGCACTGGCCGCAGAGGCTGCCGGGCTCTCCCAGAGGTGACCGCTCTCACCTGGGTCAGTGGACTCACGACTGTCTTGTCTTCACGCTCAGCCTTTGCCCACCAACTTCCATTCTTCCTCCAATGGTGTCAAGATGCTTCATTAAAAAAGTTCTCCAACCCCATGCACACCAACAACCTCCCTAATGTTAGAAGATCTCCTGACTCAGGGAGAAAATAATCATGAAAAAGAAAACAGTATTGGTGAATAAAAGTGAGACATAGGACTTAAGTGTTGGCATAAAGGAGGACCCTGATCTCCCTGCTTAGCTTCAGAAGGCTGTCTTCATCAGAGTAGGTCTGTTAGGATTCGGTTCTCCTACAATTCAGCCCCTGGTCAAACCAACAAAATGGAGAGGCAAAGAGAGTGGCTTTGTCTCTCAGGAAGTCTTAGACATGCCTACGATTTTTCTGAGTCCATAGGAAGAGAAGATTGAGAGCCAGTCTTATTTCAGTTGAAGTAGTTGGCACAGCCCCAACAGTAATGGCACGAATGCTCTTTCTTCCTATTGTGTTGCCTTCTAGCTGCAGACCCGTCTATGCCCCCACACATTCCCCATGACATCCTAAGGCAGGAGCTGAGCATGGAGGCCACAGGGACATGGAACATCTAGGAGACAGAACTGACCCTCTTTCAGGGGTTCTGTTCCTCCTTCACTCACCACAAGGACTGAATGTACGAAACCATCCCAGGGGGTTGCCTCTCTGTTTCCAAGAGAGCATGTATGCATGGAGCAATGGAGAAAGCAGGGGAAAACTGACTCAGAAAATAATAAAATCAGATCAAATGGTGTTCACATGAGAAAGGATCTTCCCAAGGATGTAGAAGCAAGCTGGGGCAGGATGGAGGAGTCAAAGCTGCAGCTAGTGACACTTGGGGTGGGATACATAACGGAGAGTAGGAGTCTAAATGGTAGGTAACAAGGTTTTGAGAGCTAGAGGGAATGTTATTTTTAACTGAAGGGTTTAGAATTCCTAATCCAGAAGTTAAAGAAAGTGGGAGTTCAGTTTAGGAAGATTCTGTAGGAAAAAATTCAAGAAGGACACTAACATCAGGTATCTGTAACTCAGCTGTGGGCTGAGGACTCATTCTGAAAGGATTTTGTGTCCCCTCCATTAAGGGAGATGAGTGTACAGGCTGGCCTCTGAGATACTGTAGGTTCAGGTCCAATAAAATATGACAATAGAGTGTGTCTTAATCCTTTTGCTGATGAAAGGTCTTACCATCAGTTTGTTAAAAATGCAACAGCTATGAAACACAATGAAGTGAAGCACAATAAAATGAGGTATGCCTCTAATCATTCTAGACTGAAAGTAAAAATGAGAAAAGAGAAGTAGGATATACTTTTATTTGGGAGGATACAGAGAATTCTGCCCAGTATCTATTCCTTACCCATTATTTTATTCTGATTTCTCCTGGGGGATCTTCTTTCCAGTTTTATCCCATGAGATATTGGGTGAGAATAAGTTCATCACCAGCACCAGCTGTGAAGCATGTGATCTTGGCTCGACCAATCAGCTCATCACAGGTTGGTACAGAATGGGTACATTACTTCACCAAGCCAATCAGAGCAATATCAGGGCTTCTGTGGGAACTACCAGAAAAAGGCCTTCTTTATTCTCAAAAGTTTGAAGTTGACTAAAGCCAATGCAGTCGTCTTTCAACCACAAGGGGAAGGCTGGTTTGAGAATGGAGGCAGTGCTATAGAGAGCCAAGAGATGGAGAGAAATTGAATGAATTACGGTGACGTTGTTAAAGCTCCTGCATCAGACCACACCTGATACCAGATTTAGAAACAAACTTTTGTGTCATGATGAAGTCAGTTTGTGTTTTATTTCCACAACTTTAAACCACATGAGACATAGCTCATGAAATAATGGAATAGAACTAGTGCAAAAGGTAGCTTAAGTTGGGACCCTTGCCAAGAATACAGAACTATCTATCAATGACTCTAAGAATCTCTTGTATTTTAGCAAACTGCCTATGCCTTCTTGCTGTGCAACGGAACTGATTGGACTGGAGAGGACCAGGTAAGGTCACACAGGTCAAGCACTTCATCAGTTCGAATCTCAGTGGCTCAGTGTGGCAACAACGGATGTTTCCCAGATAGCAAGAGACCCTTCAGCTTACCTGTCCAACTGGCAGTCCTAGCAGTGTGCTGCATCTGATCTCACCAGCATTCTCACCAGAAGAAAAGTGTGCTGTGGTGCAATGAATCCTGATCTACAAGTCAGTCAGCTTGGTTTGCATCTCACTCCCCCTAACTGTGTGACTGACCACGATCTGCAGACCTCCCCGGGCCTCAGTTTCTCCCTCTCTATGTGGAGGTGCCAGCTTCCCTCTGTGCCTCACAGGGGCAAGAGCAATGTGAAAAGCCTAAAGCACTGCTTAGTAAGGAAGCACTATTAGAAAAACTAGAAAGTGGTTCCTGAGGGCACACACATCAGCATTAGTTTCTCTTTTAGGTATTAAACAAACAAACAAACAAACAAACAAATGAGTCATTGGCATAATCATAGCTAAATTGGAAACGCTGTCATTACCCAGAACAAGCTATCTATCTAGAGAAGCCGAGAGGCCTCAGATGCACAAAATCATATTTCCCCAGGCGTAGGATTAATTAAAACTATCAAGTGTTCCCAGCTCTTTGAAATTAACTTTGAAAGTGTTTGGTGTGAAGGGATAAAAAGAGAGGCAATGTGGTGGGGGGAGCACATGCCAGAGCCGTGTGTTCACTTTATTCTTCTTAAGAGAAAAGGGAGAACAGGCTGAAGTGTAAAATTCTTTAGGAAGAACTGCAAAGATAGGAGCACTCTGCATTTGCCCACTCCCATCAGATGCACGTGGGTTCTTTCCTCTCTGGTGAACATGCACAACACTTAGAGCACCAGGAAAAAGGCCAGGCCGTGTGGACGGAAGGGAGAGACATCCAAGGTGGGATCCATCAGCTACCTTCCCTCTCTTCCTCTCTGAGCTTCATTCTTATTTAGTTTTTCTCTTTTTCTCCCTTGTGGCCAAACCCCTTGCAGGCCCTTTTCTGAGCTCTTAGGTGAATGGTTATATTATGAGGAGCAGCAGCAGAGACGTGCACCGGGAATCCTGAATCTAATTCTTGCTCCACCGTGTACCAGTCATGTGACCTTAGCTAAGTCACCTGCTTCTTCCTAAGATATCACTCCTCACCTAGAGGCCTTTCTTCATCAAGAAGCACAAGGGAGACTTTTGAAATGCATCACATCATACCTTGAACCATTCTTCCACATTTCACATCTGCTCAAAGCACCCCATCAACTGATGAAGAGAACATCGGTGCGCCCTTAGGGGGATAGAACCCAAGGACTTGACAAAATCTGCACTAACAAAGGACACCCTTCCTGTTGGAGTTCTGTGTGACAAGGAGGGAAATGCATTTCCCTGTGGGCTGTCGCTGCGGTACGATCCCGGGAAAGCGTACGCACGCAGTTTCATTTTGCCCTCACTTTGGCAAGCTTCAGTCCGTCTCCCAAACCCTGCTCGCCAGCTGCTTGTCTCTCAGCTCCCCTCGATCTCAGAAGGAAGTGCTGTGGGCCCCTAGAATTACACCTCTCATCATCTCCCATCTCTTGCCCCTGGAGCGTGTATGTCCCAAACTTAAGGATTCTGAGGTCTAAGGACTCCACCTTCTGGAATTAAGGGATCTGCTTCTTCATTGTGCAGTAAATCCCTACGTACCTTTCCAGTCATGTACGATGTCTTCTTCTCTTTTTCCTCACAGAAGTCAGAATGTGGTCAATGTTTCCTATTCTCTTCTATTTAGCCATGTGCTTCCAGGAAAATAGCCTTGTCACCTTCCCCAGGTATAAGGGGTTGGTCTTGGTTGGTCTAAGCCCATCATGGTGACCCTACGCCCCAAGCCAATGGTTGAGCCATGGACAGATCAATTCTGGCCAGCAAGAGACAGGGAATGTTTGTTGAGGGCTACTGGGAAAAAGTTTACTGACTTCCAAAAAGAGATCTAAGGAAGGAAGCCACTTTCTGCCCTTGGAATTTTTCACGTATGAATGCAGTGCTTGGCTGTGCATTCATACCTGAAAGCACTGTGCTCAGGGAGGCAGAGCAGAAAAAAAATTGTCTAGAGCCTGTGACATGACTGAACTGCTGAATTAGTCAGCCTATGGGCCCCCTGCCTCAGGGCTTTTGTTACGTGAGACCATTTTCTCATCATTTTAAGTCTGTTTAAGTTGGGATACTCTTTTACTTGCAGCCTGAAGCACTCCACAGATTCACCAACTCCCACCATGTTCCACAGGGAGTTGCCTCAGTTTCTGGTTGTAGTCTTGTCAATCTGGGGTGTCTGGGGGACCCCATACCAGGCAGGCTGCCATCAGATGTGCTGATGCTGCTGGGGAGACAACAGGCCACAGCCTCTGCAGTTGTGTTGAGATGTACAGCCCAGATCTCAATAGCATTGCACAGATCACCAAAGCCAACTTAGTCTCTACAGTTGTTTTCAATCTCTGCCCATCCTAATTGAGCTGCATCATCTATTGCTTGAACTATTACAACTATATTTTTCTAGCTAATTCTCCTTCTACTGGTCTTGCCCCATCTCAGCTTTGTTGATTTCACTGCCATGAGAGTGAACTGAGGTCAGTTTCTCACCACGGTCCAGCTCCTGCTTAATAGCTCCCCACTGTGCATGGGATGAAGTTCAAGCTTCTCGGCTGGCTAGAGAGGATTGCCATGACTGGTTCCAGGCCTCATTCCCTTCTCACGTCCCACAAGGCTGTGCCTTGCACTCTATGCTCTCATAATACCAAACTTGACTGCCCCCTACCCTTTGCTGCCTCCTGCCTCCACACTCTTTCCAACACCACTTCCTGTGCCTACAAAGCTGTGTCCTTTTGTACTGGTTGCTAGAAATGACCCTTTGAGACTCAGCTCAGACCTCATTTCCTCCTAGAAGGCTATCCCGAAGCTCTAGGGCATTTAAAACCCCAGCTTCTGGGTGTCCATATCACCCCATGAGTATCTAAAGTGTAACATTTACATCATATTAAACATTCCTGTTTGTGTCAGTCTCCCCCACTCAATTCTAAGTTCCTTAAATAGGGTTGGAATGGCTGCTGCTCGTTCATTTCTGTGCATCGAGACCTTGACATTGCATCTGGGGCACGGTAGGGCTTCAGCAAATGTGGATTGAATGGAATTTTGAATTTCATGTTTGTCAAGCATACACAAATACTTAACATGAAGCAACAAAGCACAGCATGCCCCCTGAGGAGGGGCCAGATAAAAAAGAATCACATCCTTCACTGCCTATTTGTGTAGAGATTATTGGCTAGACCAGTGGTTCTCAACCTTCCTAATCCACGACCCTTTACTACAGCTCCTCATGGTGTGGTGACCCCCATAACATTATTTTTGTTGCAACGTCATAACTGTAATGTTGCTGCTGTTATGAATCGTCCTGTAAATATCTGATATGTGTTTTCCGATGGTCTTAGGTGGCCCCTGTGAAAGGGTCATTCGACCCCCAAAGGGGTCATGACCCACAGGTTGAGAACCGCTGGGCTAGAAAAAGAGGCTGGTTTAAGAATTTGGCATAGTTACAGAAAAGGACAAGGTGAAGGAAAAAATGTCATCTCAACATTTATACCAGTCCTTTGTGGTACTAAAATTGGCGATAGGGTAGATGATTTTATTGTTTAAGTAAAAAATGTAATGGCTTTGTTAATAAATGACAAGACGCAGAGCAGACTGGGGAAAGAGAGTTGAGACAGAGATTGTGAACTTGCTCAGCTTAATGAAGTGGGAAGAGCTTGACTTGGGGCTGATAGGCCAGCAAGGGTGTACATACCCCGAGAAGGTGTGAGGGCAGAGGCAGGTGATAGAAAAGCAGCAGGAATGCTCAAAGGGCCTCTGGAGCAGGATGTGTAACATTTTGGGTTTGATTGCTATGCTGGGCTGGTCTGCAGTCCGTCTCCGCCAACCCCAAGGCTTCAGTAGAAGCCTTACTCACAGATGTTTACATCAGTGCTGCTCCTGGGGGGCCACAGAGAGAGGAAGTTGTCCATGTCCCATTGAGTGAGTTAAAGAGCGGGCAGGGGCCACACGGGGCTGGGCCCAAGTAGGGATGGAGAATGCCCCCCAAGCAGAATTCTGGAGTGAAAGTTAACCAGGAAAACTTAACCTTTATCCCTCCCAACACATACACACACAATCTTAATTGAAATAATGGGTTTGGTGCAAAATATCCCAAGGTGCAAGGAAAGGGAGCCTCAAATCATTGTATTCACACTGCAAAGGAAATGGTAACCCCTGACCAGGGACTTGGAGACACCTGGGCTTCGTATATACACGTGACAATGCATCAACCGTATGCAAGTGTCCATGTGTGTGTTTATGAACTTATATAGAGATCTATAGATTATATTTTTTATTTTAAAACAAATGAGTAGTTCATTTGTTAACTACCAATTAACTAATTCTTCACTAACTACCAATTTATTAATAGTAACTTTTTAAAAATATACTTTTCAACCATAAATGAAATAAATACTTAATCTCCATCAAAGGAAAGATAATTTAATAAAAACACAAAGAAACGTGCTGTTTTCTCTCTTGACCTGTAAGGACTGAATGTGGAGACTCGGCAATTTTTTACAATTGTGAGCTTTTTTAAGCGGTTCAATGTGGAGCGATAATGCCTGCCCATAGCCCTGCATCTCACTCACATGGCGAGTCACGGGGCCTCACGTTTCCTCACCGGATGTCTTCCTTGGCCTGTGGGATGCACTAAAACGTTTTTTGTTTCTTTCTGGAGAAGCTTTAACCTTTTCTCATTTAGAAAAAAAACAATGCAGCTCGCGGCCGCGTTCATTTAATTTTACATGAACAGGCTCTTTGAGGCGGAAGCCAATCTGACCGGTTTTCACTGTGAGAATAAACTATAAAAACTCTTCTTGGAGTTATTTCTAAACAGGATTTGTCTCTAATCCTAATGTAACAGAATGTAACAGAAATGAGTAAGATGATCAGGATTTAATAATTTGGGGAGGTAAGATTAGGACTGTGGGCTGCGAGCCATCTCAGGGTGAACGCTGCAGCTCCAGGCTCTGCCGGAGAGTATTCTCGGGGCAAACGGGAGGGGTCACAACCTAGGCTGTCAGCCACCTCGCTTTCCCGCCTTACCCGTCCCAGTGCCATGCTGTCAGCCACCTCTCTTTACCAGTCCCAGCTCCCTGCAGGACACGGGCACAGCTGATGCTCATCTCCGCCTGCAGCCCCTGTTCTGCCTGGCCGTGCCAGGGTCAGAAAGCCCCTGCAATTCAAGTCAGCAGGCCCTTACTAAACAGAGGCTGGGAACCCTAGCCTCAGCCCCAGCCGAGCACCCTGGAACCTGTCAGACACCCATGAGCCGAGGTGCCAAGGGCCGGGGGGCGGGGGGAAGAACCGACAGGCTGCTCGGGGCACCTCACCACCTACCCTTCCACCGCACTTCCGCCTCTTTCCCAAGTCCGCATTCTGCTGCCCTCTGCCACCAGTGACATGTCACGTCCCCAGCTTGTGCACCTCATGCCCTCCATTCTTAGGAGCCCCCGAAGCTTCTTGCTGCTTCCAACGTGATCGTGGCTGGATTTAGGCCATTGCCAGACGTCTAGACCTTTGATGAGCTAGCTGGGCTCTCTGCATAGGTCGGGTCCCACCGAATGGAACCAGAGCTTGGCATGCGGAGCGGCCTCCCCTGCCTGGCTGCCCTCCCCACCCGGGCTCAGCAGCCAGCCCAGCTCCTCCCAAACCAGCCTAGCTGGCCCTGCCCAGCATGCAGGAGCTCCTTCTGCACTTCCTCTCTGGGGGCTGAGCGTCCTCCTCCTCTGCAGACTCCAGCAACAACCTCAGACGGAGGCCTGGCGGGGGGGAGGGGGGGGGTCACTTAGCAAACACAGTTTAGCAACTTGCATTTTCTTGGCCTGACTTTCTTTTACACTCAGACGGTGAGTAAAAAAGCAAAGTTTAGCCCATGCACATAGCATACATGTGTATTTATGAATTCAATACATGCCTTCTCCACCCCTGCCTTGTTGCTTTGTTTATCCAAATATTATCCAGGCAGTAAAGCTCATATCATGAGTTGCCTCCCTTCTAAAGGCTTCTTGATGATTTTAAGTTCTATTGACAATGTTAAACTCTTCATTTCTTGGGACTTCGATTGACAACATAATTTGAATCCTGATTTTACCATAAACTACTGCATTTTCCTCAGATCTTTTGTGTATAAGCATGAATATGTGTGTGTGTGTGTGTGTGTGTGTGTGTGTGTGTGCTTCTAACTAAGATGGTAAGCTCTCCGAATGCAGGGCTTATGCCTTACTTTCTTGTTTCCCTTTCCAGTATAATGTTCTTTATATGGTGACTGCCAGAGAAGGAAGGGCTGTGACACAGGAGAATTACTATATTTTTCTGTGTATAAGATGCCCCGTGTATAAGATGACGCCTCCTTCTTAACTCAACATTAAGAAACCCTCTCAACTGGTTACTCTGGTGTATAAGACGACCCCCCAATTTATTGTCTAACAATTTCAGACAAAAGCATCATCTTATACACAAGAAAATACGGTAGGTGTGAATTTTTCCAGTAGACAAATATGAAAATTTCCAGGTAGTTGGGATAGGGAGTGGGAAAGGACAGTGAGGAGACTTAGGAAGGCAGGTGAGGTTCTTCACGGAAGCTCTGGAAGCATCACCAGAGGTTCCTCATCACCCTCGGCTGACTTTGGCTCTGAACCTCAGACACTATAACCCAAAGCCCTGGAAGCCTTTCTAGCTCGTGATGGCTGCGTTCTCTCAGGGACGATCCTCTACCAAAGGCACGTCTCTGCCAATCCCCGGTTCAAGCCCCCAGCCCACCATTAAGTCATCTTCACTGCCAATCAGGCAAGGATAAGAGCCACTGTGTGTCGTGTTGGGTAGAAAACAGATGGCCAGACCAGAGAAAGCTGACGAAAGGAATCGCAAAACAAGCATCAATCAAGCCAAGCAACACGGCATTAGCAAAGAGGCAGCTTTGCAGCCTGGGCAGGGGCTCTCGGGCGGAGTTTTTAGCGGCTTTCCTAATTAAGGATGAGCTGTGGAGCTCATCAGCCACCAATGTCCTTGTTAAATGTGGCAGGTGGCATCTGAGAGCCCCCTCCTACAATAACTCCCCAGTCGTGCTCAAGAGGGGCATATCCTGCCAGCCAAGGAGCAATGAACAGAAACGGAGCAGAGAAATTTAAAGGGACATCACCTCCAACGCAATGCCCCACTGGCCTTATAGACTGCGTCTCCAAGTCCTACACCTCGCTGCCGAGTGTAACTTGTGCTCCCCTGGGTGGATTGTTTCTCTTCCTAGACGTAAATCCTTTCAGAAGAAGGCTTCCCGTTACGGCGTTGCTGATTCCCACAGCACTTAGCACAGGCCTCGAAACATTGATGAAAGTTTCGCTGAAATGTGGCCAGCTCCATCGATTGAGTTTTATTTAGAGTCCTAAATGTTTCACATTCTCGCGCATTTTGTATGTCTCAGTCATCTGTGCCTTATTGTCGTCTACTTTTAATAGTTTACGTGTATTTCCCTAGCTTCTCCTACCTCTATGAAGTCCTTAAGGGAGGTATCAGGACTTAGGTTTTACTCTGGGGTCCTTCTCTCTCTCTCCCTAGTAGCAGAATGAGGACAGAGCAAATCAGCTTCTCCATTCATGCTTGCTGACCTGAATCAATGTTTGGGGCTGAACATGGACACGGGTCACACATGGGCTTCTCTGCAGCAGTGGGGTCTTCTCTCACTACTTTTTCCATTGCTGATCTGTGACTTGTACTGTGTAAGGATGTCAATACCCCAACTGACTCCATCCCCATTCTGGTGGGGTAACAAGCCTTTGCGTTCCCATTTTATGGTCAGGAGTCGATGGCCCTCAATCAAACTCAAAACAGTCATCATACTTGGAGTGCTGACTTCTGACTCTTAAGCTTCTCAGTCGTGCAATCCTCACATGCTGACTAATTTTGTGTTATTGAAGTAGCTGGAACCTGTAACACGTCTGGCAGAGGCTGGCACATGGTAGATGCTCAGTTTGTTGTCATGACCTGACCATTAGATTTTTTTTATTATTATTATAAGCATTAGAAGACTTGTTATTCATTTTATTATATGTCCTTGGAAACTTTTCCTTAGGTTTCCAGAGCTAAAAAGGAAAAGAACAGAAAATAAAGATGCTTTCTTAAATTAGGTGAAAGATGGCTATGACCTCACAGATTCCCTTCTAAGTATTTGAATTTAGACCACAAGCATGATGAATGTGGTGCCTTGGTCACAGATAGAGCCAAGTTTACTGTTTTTAAGGTCACCGTGGCTGATTCATACTCTGTTGTTGCTATCTCTTGCAAAACATAGTGATACCAATTTTTGGACAGCAGGAAAAAACTTGACAAACAGGCATGATAAATCCAAAGAGAGGTTGGTGGGGGCAGCATCCCATAGCAACAACCTTAAGGTAAAACTTTACAGATGCTCCTGGGAAGTGAATCTGAAATTCCGTGACAACAGATCAGAGACACATCAAGGTAACCAAGACCTCAAGGAAAGCCAAGCTCTAATCCTGTCAACCAGACCCCTCTTCCCCTCCAAAGAAGACATGCTTCTAAGATAAGGCTTGTATGCTACTGGATACTTCACCTTTCTTACCTGAGGCAGAACCCAGGATTCACTCAGGAAAATTAGGGGACCTTTGAGAAAGCTAGAAGACAACTCAAGATGTGCTCTGACCCCATCTGGTTCAAGAGAAGGGACCTGGTGGGGATGGGGTCCGGATGCAGTAAGTGCCTCATCGCTGTGGGCATTCTGATGCATGTTCCAATAGAGCTGTCAGGAGAAGGGCCTGGACACCTGCAGAGGCGACCTGCTAAGGGCCTTCTCTCTGCGTCTCACCCAGACTAGCCCCTGCCCACATGTTTGATTCTTAAGTTCCATGTCAGCTCTCTCTGAGAGCCTGGGTAGACAGGCTGTGTTGGAAGAGGAGATTCTATAATACATAAATCATACATATAAAGTCGATTTTGCAAGGGTTCAGAGAAAGCCATGAAGGACAAATCCATATTGACTTAATAAGCAAATATACAGCAGATCCAGGTTAGATATTCCTTAGGCAGAATGGGCAATGCTCTCAAAGTCTGTTCCTCTCTATGGTTCTATGAGGCCATATCACTGTTTAACTAAGAAAGAGACACCCAAGGAAAAGGCTCAATAAACCAGGGATCAGGAATTTAGTGAGGAGAAAATCAAAGCCATCTGAAAACACCAGGAAAGACAGAGATACTCTTAAAGTCTGATTGAGCCCGTATGCTCTGTCTCCAGTTGACAAGTTTGCCTTCAAAGTAATTAAAAAGTCAAATATTAATATGAGTGTCATCCCAGTATCTGGAGAAGGAGTGAGCTGTTCGTAAAACACCTTGTGTCTGCACAATAATTTTACGCTTTTCCAAGTGCTTTATCATCTGTTAGCTCATTTAAACTTCGGACAACTCTACAAAGTAGTCAGGCCATAGAAGATCCAGGAACTGGACTGCCTGCCTCGGCCCAGCTGGTGACTTTGGGCAGGGGGTTAACTTCTCTGTGCTGTCCTGCCTCTTCTCTATACAATGGGCACAACACAGTGTCTGCCTGCCTTGCTGGTTTGTTCTAAGGAATAAATGAGTTGACATGTGTGAAATAGTTATAAAACCTGGTCGAAAGCAAAAGTGAAAAAAATTCTAGCTTTCAGTATCATCAATCCTACTTTACAGATATATCTTGGGTTTATGCAAATGAAAAAAAAAAAACACATAACTTAGTCAAACACTTCAATTAGTTGTTAAACTATCAAGGTGGGTGAGCCAGGTGAAGGTTTGGGGAAGTCGTGTCCATGCACCCTCTTCCCAGCATGATTCAGCAGGACGTCATTCTGGGGCAGGAAGTGCTAAAAAGGGTGATCACGCAGTGGCCCCAACCAACCTCTCCTTCATATATTTCTTTTATTTTAATACTCAACATATTGATACTTAAATCATTTAATACTCAAAATATTCCACCGAGTCATATTGTAATTTCCATTTCACAGAGGTTTGGAAAAGTCAAGTGGCTTGCCCAAAGTCATGCACACAACGTTCAATGATGGCTCCAGGGTGGTAAGCCAGGCCTGAGCAGCCCCCAAATCTCCACCACCCCATTTCCAGGCACCCCATAACCAACCGGCTTGCGCCCAGGACCACCCTTAGTGCTGTGTAATAGAACTTCCTGTGATGACAGAAATGCTCTCCACCAGCACACTCCAATGGAACGGCCACCAGCCCCACACAGCAACTGGGCGCTTGAAGTGACAGTGGCTGTGGGACTGAAAAACAAACTCTTCTGGTAATTTTCATGCTATTTTTGTCTCTGAGGGGCCCTCAGCGCTGGGATCCTGCATTTCCTGGTTGTGGCAATGGTTCTGAGAAACACAAAGTACTCAGAGTGGCAGAGGCCTTGGAAATCCTCCTCATTTCCAAGATGGACAACCTGAGGGTCAAAGGGGGAAGGGAGCCAGAGGCCCTATTTTTGTTTTGGTGACAGAGCTACTACTGGAGAGGTGGGCCAAGGACAAGAGGGGAAAACTCCAGGCTCCCCAGCACACACTGGGCAGCCCCAGAAGTCCCCACTGGCCGGAGCCTCACCTCCAAACAGCCACTGGTGGAAATAAAAATGGTTGTGAAAGCTGCTGCATTCCAGAGATCCCAGCAGAGACGGTCTTTCTGATTAATGCAGGAAATTTGAGAGACAAAGGGGGGAAAAGGCAACAATAGCACAAAACCTTGCTGAGTGTGCTCCCCCAATTACCTTGGAATCATAATTACAATGGCCCTTAATATCTACACACCCAAGTCATTATCGCTGGCTTGTGGCTTCCCACTGCACTCGGATATTAACTTTTTATTGCACCCTCTGAGAACAGCAAGGAGAGACAACCACAGCTCCAGGGAACCCTGAGAAGGTCAGTGGCCCCTGTGACTTCCCTCAAGGGCAACCCAGACAAGTCAAGCCCCTGCCCACCTGGGACCACAGATCCTTGTTCCATTGTGCCTGCCTGAGAGCATCCAGCAGAGGGCTGAGGGGACTGGAATGCAGCCTGGGCTCACTTGCTAAGCTCTGCACTCTCATTCAGAGACCGCGTCTGCCCAGTGCCCACGCTCCCGAAGGTCTGGGTGCAGCCAAGCCTTCAGCCCTCAGCTCGCAGCCTGATGGAGAATGGACTGTTATCTTGAAAGGGACTGTGGTGTAAAGGACTGACCTGCACCCTAGTCCTGGTTTTGTCAATTGTACAGAGAATGACGTTGGGCCAGTCACTCCCCTTTGCTGAAGTTCAATAAAATGAGAAACAGGATTCCTGTACTGCCATTTCCATGGTGATGTTACACAAATCGAGTGGGGTTGTGTCTTCAGAAGTGCTCTGTACTGCTTATATCCCACATGGCAGTCAGTGTTTGTTCATTGTTTGGCTGGCTCTCACCAGTAGGAGTCTTCAAGACTGGGCTGCTTGCTCCTCACCCTGACCCACCAACCTTACCCAAGCACACCCAGGCTGTCATACACTAGTTCTCAGCACACTACAGACCTGCAAGTGCAAGGTTGCTGTGGAACTCTCCTGGACCACCACTACTGGGGAAAATATACATTTATATCTAATTCTTCAGACTTTGGAAGAGGTTGTCCATACATTATCTCATTTGAACTTCAAACTATGCAGTGATTTGTAGGGAAGACACTATCCTCCCTGTGCAGGAAAGGAAACAAACTCAGAGGATTGAAATGACAGCTTGAATTGCATACCTTTGAGTCTCTACATCTGCAAGACACACAGCTGTGAGTGGAGTTTAGGTCCCCAATTGTGCTACACATGAGACGTTGGGTCCAGCAGAGACCAAATACTTGTTGAATCACAGAAAAACGAATGAATGGGTAAACAGAGGGACATCTCACAGCCTGGGTTCCCATGATAGGAGGGACTGGCATCCTAGGAAACAAGTTAAGGTGAGCCTGCCCAGCCTCTTTTCTGCCTGTCACCGAAGATGTGAGCCATTCCATTCATCAGGTTGGAAAAGTCGAGCTCAGAGAGCAAAGTAAATGGCCCAGTTTGAACAGTGAATTCATGACCAGAGCAGGCTTTGGGGTACCAACCATGCAGCCTCAACTCAACTTCTCTCTAAAGATTTCCCAACTCTGGATAAAGAAGTGACATTTCCACATTACAGAGCAGGAGAATTGCCCAGGAAAATACTGTAGATCTCTCAACAGAGCATATTAAAATCTACCGATGTGGGGCCAGCGGGGAAGGGAAGGTATGAAAATAATCCCAAATCTGAGCTTGGGTAATGTATTTTCCCTGCAGGACTTGATACTGAGATAGGTTAATTAACTACGCATTTCATTTAGGCTTAGCAGGCAAGTTATTGTACATTAACTAAATACCAGCTGGTTATTAAGAACATATTACTTCTGACTCAACAACTACAGTAAGTTATAGACACAGATTTCCATTAAACAGCAGTCTGATACATTTGTTTGGAATAATCAGTTGTTCTTTACTCAAGATATAATAATTGCCCTATTGAATCTGTAGAAAGGTTTCCCTTGTTAATTTATGGCAAACAAATTTCTACATTTTAGTCACTCTGTCCCTTTCTATTGAAGAAGAAAGGAGAGGAACAAGGAAGATAGAGATTCTAGAATGCAGATCTTAAGGAAACAACTTGGCTGGGTACAGGTTCACTGCAACTTCCCACCTGGGAGTTCTGAACCCTGGACCTGACAAGAAAGCCCAGAGAACTGAGTTCAAATAAAAAATAATTGTCCAGTGTAAATACACTAGGCAGTGTCTGAGACAAACTTATGCTAAAGAAGTACTCACAGCTTATCTGAAATTTACATTTAAGTAGGAGTCCTGCTCTGTTTGTTTCTCCTCACCCAATGTTTATTTAGTCTGTGATCCCTAGACCTGACGGGCCACGGATGTACTGAGCAATATAAAGGCCATCCCTGTAGACAGAGCCCTCACCCTCACCCTCACTCACTTCTCCAACTAAGAATTATTCATCTAAGAAGGTCAGGTAAGTGAAGTGAGCTGAACAGACTGCAACCCTGACCCCAGGAGTGGGAGACTCCCCCAGCTCCCCTAAGCAGAGGCCCACTCAACAGTGGCCTCTACTCTCTGTTCCTAAACTCTCTTTCTTGTTCCGTCTCCACTGAGGCTCACAGATCACATGGGCACAGAGCCACGAGGCCATCCCTCATTTAACAGATGAAGAACCAGAGGCCCAGGGAAGCAAAGTACTTTGAGCAAGGTCACAGAGCCAGTTGGTGGTGGCAGAGCCTGGCTTTATGGTCATCCTTCATTATCATCATCATCATCATCATCATGGTTAACTAGTACTTATCAAATATTAATTATGGATCTAGCCCATTGTTCAGAAAACCCTCTCAATGAGCCTACGAGAAAGATACTTTGTTATTTCTAGTTTTTATAGCTGGAGTCACAGTCTCAAGTCAGAATCCATGAATTCTCTCCATGATACCCCACTACTTTTTCCCCACTTGGACTTGCTTGCTCTCTCTCGACCTCGCCTATCCTCATTGATAGCATTAAACACTTATAGGTACTCTGCTGGATAGGCACGAAAGAGGGCAAATGAAGAAGAATAAGCAGTGGCACTGCATAGGGGTGACAGCACAGACCGTGGGCACCCACTTTGTGGATGAGTCTTAACATCAGCACTTATACACTAACAAGCATGGGCAAATCGTGTAATGTTTTTGTGCCTTTCCCCGTGAATATGTAAAATGGGATGGCACTAGTGGTTATCAGTAGTGCAGGGAACAAGGGAAGCACCTTATAAATCATTGTTCTTGCTGTTGGTAAAACAAAGTATCAAAAATCTGAGCATTGAGCCAGTTGCAGAGACAACAGAGCCAGAGCATAGAGCTAAATCATGCTCTGTTGACCTCCCCACCTTTGCTTCCCTTGAGCCATTGGGGAAATAAATGGTCCAGGTCAACAAGAGATGCTCCCACACACTTTCTATTAAACCTCAAATCCCATGTTAACTATAACGTGAACCAATTACTATGACAATTAAGTTCTAGGATTTTTAAGAGTTCCACTTTCAAGTCTTTTCTTACATTATGGACATAAATCATGCAAAAGCATTAACAAGTCCAACATATATGAATCCAGACTTCTTCCAGCCTGTTTTTCCCAACCATAAGAACCCCATCAAACAACTGTCAGACAGTGTCACCCCACCACCAAAAAGTTAGAAAATATGGTGGCCACACTTATATGTAACCATACTGTCACATTCAGAAATGCTAAGTCACATCAAAATATAAACTCCTGCTAAGTCTGACATTAAATTGTGGTGACCAAAATAAATGGCCAGATGTGTATGTATTTAGTTAGTTAATTATATCAGAACTTGTTCCAAAATGATTGAAAGATAGCTTCCAGACATACACAAAATATAGGACGTACATTATTGGCCATGATAAAAGAAATGTGAGTTTCCAAATTTATTATTAGAAATAAGAAGGAAACCTTAAGACCAATAATCATAGGGAAAAAAAACTAAAACACAATATCAAATAACAATAAAAAATGTTTCATGACTAGGTGGCTTTAGCAGTGACTCCTATTCTTTTAAGGAGCAAATCATTTCCAGGTTATAAAAATTGATGTGAAGACTAAAAACTAATTGACTTGTTTTATGAAGTTGCCTTCTGCCTTCTACCACAAATAAAAAAGATGGACCAAGATAGAAAACGATAAACTAATTTCACTTATGAATATAAATACTAAATCTCTAAGGGGAATGGTATTAAATAGTAAAATTAAAAGAATAATCAACTGTTACCAAGAATTATTCATCTAAGAAGGTCAGGACAGTTTATTAATAGGAAGTCTATTAATACAAAATAACACATCAGTATGTTCAATAAGTATGAGTATATATATGGTGATGGAAAGAGAACGGACTCTGGGTGGTGAACACACAATGCAATATATAGATGATGTGATGTATTATAGATACATACACTTGAAACCCATATAATATTACTAACCAATGTCACACCAATAAATTTAATAAATATAAAAAAGAATGCTATAAATTGATAATGTATAATTTGGGGTCTGTAGGATTTAATATGTTCCTATGAAAAATAAAGTTCTGATCTGAGGAATTTCTATACTAAAAAAAAAAAAAGTTAAAAAAAAAGCTTAAAATAATCTCAATGGCCCAAAAGTTATTCCATAGCATTTTTAGAAAAATACAAATGAAAGGGAATTTCCTTAATATAATGAAGGCTATCAAGCTTAAACTAACTGTCTAAGGTGTTGTATCAGTTACCTGTTACCACAATAATATTATGTGACAAGTCATTCCAAAACTCAAGTCATTTAAAATAACCAGAATTTATTTAGCTCATAAGTCTGAAGTCCAACTGGGTGGTTCTTCTGGTCTTGGCTGGACTCACTTTCATTGAAAGAGTTGACTGGTTTTGAAGTCAGGTTGTCTGGTCTCAACTGGGATGACTGGTATAGCTAGCTCTCCTCCATGCATCTCATCTTCCAACCAGGTACCCTAGGCATATCTTTTTCATGGATATGAGAGAGGTAGCAGTGACCAAGCCCACTTCTAAAATGTCTTATATTTGCTAACTTCTCATTGCCCAAGTCACTTAGCCAAGTTCAGAGTCAGGGTAGAAGCGCACTCAAGAGTTGCATGCAAAGAGCATAGTTATGGGGAGGAATAAAGAATTGGGACCACTTGTCAGTCCACAGCTTAGGCTTCCAGAACATCAGCTCTACTGAATAGATTTTAGATTTTACACTAAATAGGTAATATATTTTTAAATTAATTTTTTTATTTTTACATAAAAAATACTCCATGATCAGATAAGTTTGAGACGTTCTGGGTGTACTGATAAATAATGTTCAACAGACTTCTCTACAATAGAGCTCCTCAAACTCTTATGAATGTGTCATGAGAATTGCCAAGCAAAGGTCATAGCCTTTTCCAAACTAATTTGAACACAGAACCCCTTCGTTTTTCACAGAGCATCTGGAGGATCAAGTACTTGTAAAACATACTTTGGGAAAAGAAGATAAAATTATTTAAGGGGCATTCACATAGCAAAACAAAAACATTAAAAAATGCACCCCACAATAATCCCAATAATAAATGTGTAGGATTTATATAAAGGAAACAACAAAACTTCACTGAAATACAAAATAAAGATTTGATTAAATGTAGACACACCATCTTCCTGGAAGAAAAGAATCAATATTATAAATAAGGTAATTCTTTCTAAATTGATTTATAGGTTTAACATAACCCCAATAAAAATCTCAATAAAATAATAATAACCAAGTGCTGGCAAGAATATGGTGGAAACAGACATTTTCATACACTGCTGGTGGGAGTTTAAATTGGTGAAACCTTTTTAAAAAGCAATTCAGAGCCTTAAAATTGCTTATACCTGTTGACCCAGATCTGGAAATATACCCTAAGGAAATGATCAATGTGAACAAAAGTGTTTCGCATGGATTTCCATTACTATGTTGTCCAGAGAAAGAGAAAATACTAGTAATAACCTAAATGTCCAACAATAGGGGAATCGTTAAATGGATTTTTAGGCTTTTAAATAATAAAAATTACACAAGATTTAAACTCATGATTTCCAAATCTAATCAGATATGTATTACCCATATTCACATAAATGAAAACCATGAGGAAATAAAACAAAATGTTAATATTTCTGAATTTCACTTATTTAAATTTTCTCTATTTCCTAATTTATATATAATAAACATTTACTATATTTATATTTTTTAAAACTATGCCAGTAAATGTTTTAAGTATGAGGAAAATTTTAAAGATTCTCTTAAAATAGTAAGTGAGATCAGTCAGGATAATATTGCAAAAGGAAAATGATGAGGGATGCACAAGAGGCATAAATTATAAAAATAGTTCAGGAGTTTACATACCAATGAGCAATAGCCCCCAAAACAGGATATAAATATATAAGAATTTAATAATTGACAACCTAATAGGAATACTACTCAATAAATGAATTTGAGGGAGGAAATACCCAACAAAGATAAAATAAATTTTAAAATGTTTTACAGAGTTAAATTTAAAACAACAAGACTATTAAACTATAGAATAACACTACAGGTGACCAACTGAACTTAGGAAATATAAAAATTTTAAGGTATAATTCATGGAATATTGTCATCAAAGAAAAGAGAGACTGAGTTTACTAGTTAATAATTAAAAGCTTCTAAACTTCAAAATGATCAAATAGAAAATTAGAAAGCATCAAAATCCCGTGAAAATATTTGCAACAAATAGCGCCAACAAAGGCTGAATGACCTTTACATATGAGGGACCTCTACAGATCCCTCATAAATGGGAAACAGTATCCTGCCCAGCAAACTCTGCAAGGAAGCAGATGTGGGTGACCCCATCCTTCCCTTCTGAGTAATCTTTCCTCACCTGTCAATGTGAGCTTAATCACCCATAAGAGCCGTTGGGAGGAGAGATGAGAGAAAGAATATAAAGTGCTTTGCACATATCTAGTAATTAGTGAGTGCTCAGTAAATGACAACTAGAAGCACTTTTATTCATTCAACAAACATCTGTATGGTTCCTGCGATGAGCTGGCAAACTGTGCTGGGCACTAGAGACAAGAAGGGGCACAAGAAAAAGAAGTCTGCACACATAAACAGACACATAAACTGGCCAGGTTCACAGAAAGTGATCTTACAACAGGATGAGGACAACATGATGTGGAGCAAGGAAATCAGTTCACCCTTTGTCCCCAGGGGCCATGGGAGGCTCCTACAAGTGGCAGGTTTTCATGGAATACTAAAGGATATAGTGCTAGGCAGGTGAAGGGAATAGAAGGGCAACTGGAGGAGAGGAAATGGCACATATGGGAGATGAAACAGTACAGAAGTGATTCTTAAACCTGGGAAGTGGTCACCATCATGGGAGGATGAATCTTACTATGGAGACTGGAGGAAAAGGAAGCTCAAGGAGTGGGCAGAGGCTCTGGGTGCTGGGTTAGGGAGCTGGCACTTCCCATTGACGGTGACAAAAAGCCCTGGGAGGGTTCGGGGTAGGGGTGTGATGTGCACACATTTATATTTTGAAATGATCGCTGCACGTGGTATGGAGAATGGGCTGGGAAAGAGCCAAGGTCAGAGGCAGAGAGTCCAGTTAGAAGCTAACGCATCGATTATCAGAGAGACTATGGAGGCTGGGGACAGAGGCAGCAAGGATGGAGCAATGTACCCAGATATGAGGGACACTTAGGAAATTGAATAAACGGATGTGACTGATTGAATATAAGAAACAAGTAGCAGGAATTTGTTAAAGGTGACAACTCAGAAATCTCAGAACAAAAATGGCAAGGGTCAGAAAGAGGCCATTCAGAAAAAAAATAAAATACACATGGGAGCATGAAAATAGAAATGAGAACTATTAAATACTAGGTATAATTAAAGAAATGCAAATTAAAAGGAATATAAATGATCAACTATCAAATTGGATATGTTAAATTTCTACTCAGAAAAGTATAAGTTATTTTTACAGCTCATTTATAGCATGTATGTTATCTGTACTTACTGATAAAGGAGTGCTCATTTTTTGTTCTATACATCTTCTACTTGATGGGTTTACCTAGCAAGTCTTGATTGACTACCTGCTGCATACAGGCACTATGGTAGGTGCCCGGATACAGTCAAATAAGAACCTCTCCTTCCCCTCAGTACAGTACAGAACACAGGCTGCAAGTCAGTATCTCTGAGACGCTAGTAACACAGGATGCTAGGAGAGGACTACGGTAGGGCATGTAAATCAGACCTGGCTGGAGGGAAGACATATCAGAAGACAAGGTTCCTTGGATTCTAGAGTAAACGCGAAGAAGAAGGATGTTAACCATTCTACAACAGAAACTCAGGGAGAGATACAAATCCAAGTGATTCTGCTGAAATCTCTAGTCTACCCACAACTCCAGTTGGGCAAGTCAAGGTTGGGCTGACTGATGGAGAGGTGTGGCCTTTGGGGACGGCATACGGAAGTGTGCTGCCATCCAGTGGCAAGACAGGACATGCAGCCCAATTGTGTTTTCATATTCTCTTTCTAAGCCGCTGTTGAGAAGACATGAGGGCCTTTCCGGGGAAGGAAATGACTCAAAGCAAATCAAAGATGGTGGCTAGGAGAGATGGGCAGATGTTTCATTTAACCCCCTAAGGAAAGACGCCACTTTTATTAAATATGTGTTTTTCTAGGTGTTAATGTTTGTTATTGACTCTCTCCCTTCTCTCTCCTCCTGTCCCCATGACCAATGGACACAAAGTCTAGTTTAGATATCAGGAAAGGTAAGTAAACTGGATCAATCCATGGCACATTCTTCCAACTAAGTGATAGAGTCTAGAATTTACTTCTTTGTGTTTTAAACAATCTCATGCTTAATATGTTAATACTTCCATCCATCATTACAAATTTCCAACTCTAGATACTGGTCATGACACATACCACATCTTGGAATAAGGCCATTGGATTAGAGAAACCTGGGACATATTTATTCAACAAATAGTTTTTCATGGTAGGTGTTATTCTAAGTCCTAGACGTATGACCATGAAAAGAACTTTTGTCCTCTTACAATTCAAGGAAGGAAAAATAAAAACTGGATTTAAAAATGGGCAAATGACTTGAATAGACAGTTCTCCAAAGAAGATATACAAATGGCCAAGAAGCACCCAAAAGGGTGCTAAACATCAGTAATGATTAGGGAAATGCAAACCAAAACCAATGAGATACCATCTCACATTCATTAGGAGGAAATTATGGAAGGAGGAAGGAAGGAAGGAAGGAAGGAAGGAAGGAAATATAAATGTTGATGAGCATGTGGAGAAACTGAAACCCTTGTGCACTGTTGGTGGAAATGTAAAATGATACAGCCACTGTGGAAAATAGTATGATGGTTCCTCAAAAAATTACAGATAGAATTACCATGTAATCCAGCAATTTCATTTCCAGGTATATTTCCCAAATAATTGAAAGCAGGGTCATGAAAAGATATTTACACTCCCATGTTCACAGCAGCATTACTCACAGTAGCCAAAAGGTGGAAGCAGCCCAAGTGTCCATCAGCAGGTAAATGGATAAACAAAAAGTGGCCTGTCCGTATGATAGAACATGGAAGAAGGAAACTCAGACACATGCGACAACATGGATGAACCTTGAAGACATGATGCTGAGTGAAATAAACAAATCACAGAAACACAAATACTCTGTGATTCCGCGGATCTGAGGCATCTAAAGTGGTCAGGTTCATAGAGACAGAAAGTAGAATGGTGGTTTCTGGGGCTGGGGACGAGGAATGGCTAGTTGTTGTTGGATGCAGAGTTTCAGTTTTGCAGGATGAAGGCAGTTGGAGAGATGGGCCGCACAGCCGAGTGAATATAATTAGCAGTCCTTACCTGCAGACTTGAAAATGGTGAAGAGGGTAAGTTTTCTGTTACTTAGATTTTGGCAGTTTTTCTTAAATCTGTTCTGTGCCTTCAGGCTGCTTACATATTTGCACCAGTAACTGGTGACTTAAGACTCCTCCGCCCATGCCCTTCCATTGCTCTACAGAATAGACAATTCATCCCCTTGCTGATGGGATGACTTCGGTGGGGATGCCACTTTCCTGCTTTTCTTTCTATAGAAACATTCTGGTTTGGAGCTTCTTTAATGTACAGGTTAAACCAGGGGCTTAATGACTGGGGTGTGTCCAGTGTCAGGCAACCACCGCAGAGTCTGGGAAGACCCTGAGGCGTGCATCCCCTCTGATTCCCTTGAAGGCACTCTTCTTTTCTACTAGGAAGGGACCTTTGATGTCCTCAGCATTCCCACCAGGTCATCAGCTCAGACAAATGCACGGGCAGTTAGCGCCCCGCAGAATGGGAAGGTTGTGCTTCAGATTCAAGCTCATCGGTGTCCTCCCCCTGGCTCTTAGATCCAGCCCAAGGCAGGAGGTCTCTGCAGAAGAGCTTCTTATTCTGCAGCTGCTCTTAACCTCTCCTTTCAAATAGAGTTAAAGAGTTCCCTGGGCCGTGAGCCCCTTCCCCAGCCTTTACGATGGGACTGGGGCTGTGGGGGGCTGCTGATAGGAGGCTCAGGAAAGAACAGTCTTTTTTTCATAACCTTCAGGTCTACCTTGAGCGAGATGCTCAGAAGGACTTGTGGCTGCTGAATTTTGCAGTTACAAACAGAAATCTTCCTCCTGCTTTGAATAGCAACATGCAGAAGTGGTCCACCCTTAAAGTGCTTGAGACCAGGGTGATATAGTTAGAAAAGGGTGGGAGGGGGAGAGTAGGGAAGGGGAGGGGGAGGAGAGGGAGAGAGAGAGAAAGAGAGCGAGCCCATGTCAGCTCTGGAAATGACCTGGTAATTTACCAGTCTCCGTATCATCTCCATCAGCCTCTCAGGGAGTTTCCTAAGTGGCTGTGACAATAGCGGGTGGAAAGCATTTGGGCTGTTGAGGCCACAGCCTCTCTGGCCAGGCTACCTCCAGATGTTTCTGACAGATGTGCACCAGGGCCTCTCTGCCAGCAGGAGCCCTCACTGCCCGGTGTCACTGCTCCCTGTTTTGTGCCCTGACACTTGGAAGTCAGCCAGAGGCAGGCTTTGTAGGTCACGGTGGTTCTGGTATTTTTAGATTCAATGACAAAAAATAGCTCATTCTTCCCTCCTGAAAGCTCCTCACCTTGTTACCCATGCACTCCTTGTGGATGGCATCGTCACGTGGTTTGGAAGAGAGACTAGAGTCCAGGATCAGGTTAGAGTCTTGGGTCATTACAAGGATGTGATGGCCAGTAAGCTTTACGCAAGTTATTCAGCCTTCTGAAGACATAATGTGTGTACTGTAAATGGGCATATGGTAATATCACTTCCAGAATTATAGAAATTAAAGGAAACTGTACATTGCCACATAATTGCTCTATGTGTCAGAGGTCAAAACATGGGGTCCTCATGCCATAGCCATGCCTTGATTTTAAGCCAGGTGAATGTCCAGATGTCCACAGACCCACTGCTCCATATTATCTTACACCCAGTCTACTTCACCCACTTTGCTAGCAGCTTTGTCTGGAAAGTTTGAATTGGAGACCCCCTAACATGGAGTATTAAAGGGAAATAGCATTCAGGATGCAAAGCAGGCATCCACATAGACCCCCAAATGTGACTTTGCAGGCACATCAAGAAAGAGCCTTTCAGTCAGGGGCAGCCTCTGACTCACAAGGCTGATAACAGTGGTGTAGAAGTCAGGGTGGCCAGGTATGAGTTTGCAATGACAAAAAAAAAATAAGGTAGCCCTAAAGACTGGAACATTCTTGTCATTATTTCTATAATGACAATGTGCTACATCCAAAGCAATTGTGCCTTGATCTGTACAGTACTGACACTAAAATAAACATATCAGTGCTACATGCTAGAATGCCCAGAAACAGAACTTAGCATCCATAGAAACTTAGTATCCAATAAAGATGACATTTCCAACCAGTGAGGGGATGATGGATTTATTTCATAAACAAAATTAGGGTCATTGGTTAACTGTCTATAAAACTACAGTGGCTTTACAATGCACTCTTCATGCTATAAACCAATATAAACTCCAAATGGATAAAAGCACTAAATTTTTTTTATTAAAAAACATAAAAGAACTAGAAGAAAACGTAAGTGAATATTTATCTGCTCTCATGTAGAAAAGGCACTTCTAAGCATAAAAGTAAAGGAAGAAACTATAAAGGAAAAAAATTATCAGCATGACTACATAAACATGGAAATGTTTCTAAGGATCTAAAGATTCCACAAACAAAATTAAGAGGGAACAACAAACTACAAAGAAAGAAAAAGAAAGCAGCTTGGGGCTAGGGATACAGTAATGAACAGAACACTGGGCCTGGTCTTTTCACAGAGTTTCCAACCCAGTGGGCAAGACAGACATTAAAACCAGGACCACCCTCAAATGAACCACTGTAAATAGAGATAAAGCCCTTGGAAGCCAAAGAGTGGAGCGTCACCCTGGGGAGATCCAAAGTCAGATGGGACCATTGAGGAAAGCCCGAAAAGTGTTATTTGCATCAAGAGCCACAAGACGAGTTAGAGCGAGTGAGACAGACAGTAGGGAAATGAAGGATCCAGGCAAAGAGGAGACACCTGTGGCAGGTGTGAGCCACAGCGAGAAGGGTGACGTGTCTGGAATACACAGCTGAGGTGGGAAACTGCAAGAGAAATAATTGGGTGGGTAAACAGGGTTGTGGAGGCTAACCTAAGAAGTTTGTATTTTTAATTGCAATTACAGGGTTAGTCTTTGAATGGTTCTTATCCATCAGTAAGACAGCACTAGTACTGGAATTGACAAACAGCAAAAGTGGGCAATTCACAAAAAAAGGAAATATAAATGAATCTATGGAGACAGAAGGTAGTTTGACTACAGCTGAGGGAACAAGAGGTGACAGCAAATGGGCACAAGAGATGTTTGGGGGTAATGGAAATATTTTAAAATCGGATGGTTGTGTTGGTTGCACAGCTCTGTAAATTTAGTGAGAAATCATTGAATTGTGCGTTTAAAATGGGTGCCTTTGATGGTATATAAATTATTCCTCAAAAGAACTATTTTTTAAAATAGTGTTCAACCTCTTTAGTAACCAAATAAATGTAAGTTAAAATATAGTATCATTTTTTACCTTTCAGATTTGCAATTTAAGGAATAACAATACTCAGTGCTGGTGAAATGTTGGGAATGGGCATTTGAAATTCTGATAAATTTCACTTAAGTGTCAAAGTCTAGTTACTTTGTCGCATACCTTGAAATTTAATATAAGGAAATAATCATGAGTGTGTAAAAAGGTTTATGAATGAGAATTTTAATCACAGAATGAAAAATGTAGAAAAATTTTAAGTTGAGCAGTAGGCAATTTTTAAATATAAAATAATACAATTCTATCTATTTAAGATTGTGCCATAGAACAGTGGTCCCCAACCTTTTTGGCACCAGGGACCATTTCATGGAAGATAATTTTTCTATGGAAGGGGTCGGGTAGGGGGATGGGGGAATGCACATGCGCAGTTCACAATAGCGGGGGTCAGGCTTCTGTGAGAATCTAATGTGGCCGCAGATCTGACAGGAGGCGGAGCTCAGGTGGGAATGCGAGCAATGGGGAGGACTGTAAATGCAGATGAAGCTTCCCTGGCTCGCCTGCCTCTCACATCTTCCTGTGTGGCCCGGTTCCTAACAAGCCATGGACTGGTACCGGTCCGTGGCCTGGGGTTGGGCCCCTCTGCTGTAAAAAAATTCATAATTACATAAAGTGGTGATAAATTAAGTTCAAAAGTTGTAAAACAGCATAGTATGATTCCAATTTGGGGAAGTTATATATGCTTATATTGAAAAAGACTTGAAGGACAGCATCTGTATCAATCACCTATTATTGTGTCAGCCATCTATTACAAACTGCCATGTAACAAGCCACCTTAAAGCATATACCAGCAAGAACTCATTCTTGTGCATTGCTGTGGCATGGCTCCTTCAGGATGCAAGGCGATGGGACTGCCAGGGAAGCTCCAGTCCACATTTCCCTCAAGCTCCTGTGCTATCTGGGGCATTTCTTCTCATAGCCAACGTATGGCAATCAGGGCAAGCCAACCACACACACATCTCCAGCCTCTGTTTACATCACTTCCGCTCACATTCCACTGGCCAAAGCAAGTCACAGAATCACAGCTAAGTCCAAAGGCAGAGAGAAAATAAATAAATAAAAATAAAATAAAAAATAAATTAAAAAAAAAAGGCAGAGAGGTACACTTTGCCTGTACAGGGAGACCCTGAACGCCATGGGGAGAGGGGAAGAATCAGGAGTGACAAAGCATTCTACACAATACCCAAAGTTTAAACATGACCATCTCAGAGTGGTAGGAATGTACACATATTGTCTTATTCAACCTTTTCTAGGTTCATTTCCTGCTCGTGTTGCATGTGTCTGTGGATCAATAGCTATTCTGCTTCACATGCCTTTTGTGCTCAACAAAGAAACCTCTCCTATGTGAGGCAAGCAGTAGAAAAAGAACAGCGTCAGAAATAGGAATGATTCATAAAGCTTCTGCTGGGAAGTTGCATGTCACTTCCAGTCACATTTCATTGGTCAAAGAAGCTCATAGAGCCAAGCCTGGTGTCATCAGTTAGGGAGGGGTTCATTCACCTCCCCCAGGAAATGTCTGCACTGTGCATGGCAAGGGAAGGGGATAAAGGGCAGTGAACAGTGAAAATAGTAGTGTAATCTACCGTATTTATTGGCATTCCAGCTTTTCTGTAAGGGCCATGTAATGCCTTTGTTTGTATTTATTTAATTGTATGTGTATGTATGTGTGTGTGTATGCATACACACACACACACACAGATATATATGCTCTCCAGAAAAAATCCAGCCATTGTCAATATAACGAGAATAGTTGCATGGCTGGATACTTTCCAGACAGGCCATGTATATATTTAGTTTTGCTTGAAGCTGGAGAGGGACAGAAAATCTGCTTGTTTTCCTTTTCATTTTCTTGCCTTTTTTTCTATGTTTTCTTTTTATCAGACACACATATGCCCTTCATTTCCTGTATGCCTCAGAAGCCAAAAAGCAACCTCTGACCCTTCTCTCTGTTTCCTCCATTGCTCGATCACCAGAACCAAACACTTTCAATACTGCTAGCTGAGGTGTTCAGTATTTATCTCCACTCCTCTAAACAATATACATGGTTAGCTACTTCTTGAATTTTACCAATTTCAGGCCTGTCTCCTGACTTCAGACTCTCATCCCCTCAAACTCCCCTGTACACAGTTCCCGTCCAGTCCTCATCTTCTCCCAGTGGAGACATGTTGTCATTTGGGGTGCCGTATGCTCCGTGTTTCCATTATTACCACTACTATGTTAGACACTGTGTGTGGCTGAGCCTGAGGACACTCTGTGACTACTTTTTCTTCTCAGGACAGTTCTCTATTTTGTTTTGACTTTTCTTGGGGTGGGGGGTCTGCTCTTTTTTTTACTTTTATCATTTGTTCATTTTTGTTTGTTTATCACATTTCCTATTTCAAACCCAAATGCTCAGTCCATTGTCTAAATCTCCTCTCAATATATTTGGACCCATGTAATATGTATCAGTTTCGTGTTCTCGGAGAAATCTCTCTCAGAGCCTTGCAAGCGACTTCAGTGTAGGCTACTTGCCCTCTGTGTATCCTGGGGTCTTACATTGCTGTCATCATAGTATTCCCTTTGCCTATTTGCTGTGCAGAATTCCTGTTTCCTGTAACCCATGTCTTTCTCTCCTTTAGTTTACAATCTCAGCTTGGTGAGTTCCAATAACTTCCCAAGAAAGGGTACCTTGGAGGTAACTATCTTACCTATGTCTGAAAGTGTCCTTTATTCCATACATTCATACACATAACTGATCATTTGAATAAATATAGTGTTCCAGGGTACAAATCATTTTGCATCAAAATTTGAGTAGTCCTAATTTCTGGTGTTGCTGTTGAAAAGTCAAAGTCATTCTCATCGCTTACCTTTTGTATGTGATCTACCTTTTACCCTCCCTGGAAACATGGAGGATCTTCTTTTAGTGTCAGTGGTTTAAAGTTTCTCAAAGGTGTGCCATGACGTGCTTATAGAGCATCCACTGGCTGTGTAAGTCTAGAAACTCATGTCTGCAATGTGAGACATTCCTTAAATTAATTTCTTGATGATTTTATTTCTTCTACTTTATCTGCTTGCTTTTTCTGAAACTATTGTTGTGATACTGGCTTTACAACATACTCGTAAGTCCTCTAATTTTTTTTTAATCTCTTTTACTTTCGGTTCTGCTTTCTCTGAGAATTCCTTAACTTTATCTCCCAACCCTTCTGTTAAGTTTCTATTTTTTGTCATCATAGTTTTCATTTCTAAATGGAAACTATGAATAGGAAAGAGATTTGTTCTCTGAATGCTCCTATTTAAAATATTAGGTTCTTGTTTCAGGACTCCAATATATTCTTTTATTTCTCTAAAGATATTATTGATGGTTTTAATTTTATTTTTGTGCTCTCTACATAGTCTCTATTCCATCAAGTTGCCTTTTTCTATTTTTTTATTCTGGTGTCCATTTTCCCTCTGGAGGTTTTTCTCATATCTCTGATGCTCCTTGGATGTCTGATCATCTTTAAGACTGAGAGTCTAACAGCACTGAATGTATGAATGGGCCTCACTGGCTGGCCCTGTCACACTAGAATAAACTGGCTGGCCTGGTTCATTGGGAAACTCCCAGTTGAGTAACTTCCATTATTCTTCTTGGGAAGATCAGATCCCTGGGAAAAGTTTTTCTAGCCTCTTACTTGAAAGATAAAGTTACATCTGCCAGTGTACTAGAGTCAAGAGGAGAAGCAGGTTAGGATTAAGGGTCTCACTTGTTCATACTGTTTGCACAGGTGCCCACACCATCAGGTGTGCTTGGAATTCCCCAATCCAAAGATTTGTTTTATCCTTCTAGGAAGTAAGCCTCAGGTCTTCTGCAGGGATGGAGGAGTCACCTCACTGGGCAGAGTAGGAAAGAGATTTGAGGATCTAAATTCTTACAAAGACACTTTCTACTGGTCTTCCTGGTATTATACCCCCTCTTCACCCCTCATTCCAGGCATGCCTGCTGCAGTCAGTTCTTAAGCTCTTTGAGGATTTGTACATGTAAACCTGGTTACTTTTCCATTTTCCTCACTGCCTCCATAAGATTCTGTTTCCTTAGCATCTGCTCATTTACTACTCATTCATATACTTTCCATCTTCAAAGTTTTGTTGCTGTTACCTGCTCATGTCATTTCACTGTCCTTTTGGATTTATGCTTTTTGAAAACTCCCTTTGCTATGAATTTAATAGTGTTTAAGAAGGAGACGAAAGTGGATGTATGTATTTAATTTTCCATTTTTGTCTTCTAGTTCTTGCTTACTAAGAGAAAATTGCTTGTAAGAAGTTATCTTGGTGATTCCAAAGCTAGAACAAGGAGAAGTGAGAGAATTAAGTGTTTAATGGAATCAAGTGAAGGTAAGCTCATGCATCTATCTATGACCTGGGGACAAGTGGTTCAGCCAATGGGAAGCTAATATCCAAAGTCCATATCTCCCCTGGACAGTTCTTCAATAGGCACTACCAGTATTGTCATCTGTCAATCTTCCATTTCTAAACTTGCACTTTCTACCAGCCCTTTTTGACTAACACCATTGTTTCAACATGTTAATATTTTCAGTCAAGTAATAAACAAGTCTGATGGACCTGGGAGGATTTTGTTTAACATTACTAAAACTCTTCATAAATTGATGCTGTGTATAACACACAAAGGGGAAACTTACTTCCAAGATATATTTTATGAAGACATTTTATTTTAGGGATAGTTAAAACACCATCTTCTCCTAGTCTATATATCCACCAATGTGGTTAAATATAAATCCAAATTTTAATCTAGAAATTGTGAGAGTTAGCCATGTTCCTGAAGGGAGAGGAAATTATTCTATCCCCTCTATAAGAAGAGAAAATGCCCTGAGCATGAAATACCACAAATAACAAATATCAATTCAAATCATTCAATATTCATTGATTTACTTTAATGAAAAACTACTGAGCAGCCACTACATGAAATGTACTATTGTATCTTCATCTGGCAATGATAGAAGGTAAAGAACATGAGAGTAGAATACAATCTCTGACTTCAAGGACATTATAATATACTCGTTGACATAAAAACAATACTGAGATATATAACAAGTAAATGTAAGCTGATGTGAATAAATCTAGTTCAAATAACCCTAAATAAGATTCAAAAGAGGAATCAGAGAGAAAAATATAGAGGGATTAAGCAGAAAAAAATGATAAAAACAAGGTAGCCCTAAATCTAAATATAGCAATAATTAAATGTAAAATGTATAAATTATCTAAAATTATAAATTTAAAGACAGAATGAAATAGATTTAAAGTATACCTTAACTATGTGTTGTCTATAAGAAACTCATTTCAAATATTTACATAGGAAAATCAAAATAAAACAATGGGGAAAAAACATATGATGAAAACACTAGTAAGAAACCTGGAGTGGCTATTTTAACATCAAATGAATGAGTCTTCAATCAAAGAAAATTACAAAGAATTAAGAAAATATTACATTGTAATAAAAGGGCCTATTCACAAAGAAAGGATATGATCCTAAAGCGTATGCACCTCACAATAGAATTTTAAAATATAATACATGAAGCAAAAACTCACAAAACTAAAAAAGTAAATAAAAAAATTCACAATTAGAGTAAGAGACTTTAACATTCCTCTTTTATTAATAAACAGAAATGACAGAAAAACAGCAAGCTTATGGAAGAACTAAACAGACCATGAACTAACTGAATCTAATTGTTATTCAGAGAACATTCAACCCAACAACAGCAGAATATACATTCTTTTCTAATGCACATAAAAAATTCATCAAGATGGACCATATCCTGGATCATAAAACAAATCTTAACAAATTAAAATCTTAACCATACAAACTTAATTATCTGAACATAATAAAATTAAACTGGAAATAACAAAAAGACAGTAAGAAAATTACCAGACAATTGGAAATTTTATAATATACTTCTAAATAACCCATGGGTCAAAGAAGAAGTCTCAAAAGACATTAGAATATAGTTTGAATTAAACTGAAATATATAAAAATATAATTTGTCAAAATATGTGGGATGAAACTAAAGTAGTACTTAGAAATTTTTAGCATTAAGTGCTTCTATTAGGAAAAAAAGTTGTCAAATCAATAAGACATGTACTGCTACATCAGACCTCACGGACATTAAAATCATAGGAAGCAAATAACATGTACAACTCTATGCATGTCAAGTTGACAACTGAAATGAAATGGGCTCATTTCTCAAAAACCACAAACGATCAAAATTCACCCACATGAGGTTGGTAATCTGAATAGTGTTATAACTATTAAAGAAATTTATTCCATAGTTTAAAAACCTCCTGAAATAGAAAATTCTAGGTCTAGATGGTTTCACTGGCAAATTCTACCACATATTTAAGGACTCCACACAATCTCTTCCAGAAAAAAAAAGAGAAGGCACAACAAAACTCACTTTATTAGGTCACCATTATCCTGATACCCAATTCAGACAAAGATAATATAAAAAATTATACATCAGTATCCCTCATGAATATAGACACAAAAATCATCATTAAAATCATTAACAAATAAAGTCCATCAATATATAAAAAGAATAACACATTATAATCAAGTGGGGTCTATCCCAGAAATGCAAGGCTGATTCAATATTTAGCAATCAATCAAATTCACCATATGAACCATCTAAAAAAGAAAAACCATTGAAAAATTTAACATGCATTCATGATAAAACATTCTCAGCCAACCAAGAATATAAGGAAACTTCTTCAACCTAATAAAGGGCATCTGTAAAAACCTGACAACTAACATAATATTTACTGGCAAAAGATTGTTTCTCCTAAATTCAGTAACAAAAATGATGCTCACTCTTACCACTCCTATTACTATTGTACTAGAAGTCCTAGCAAATGTAATAAGGGAAGAAAAGTAAGGTTAAGGCATAAAAATAAAAAATGAAGTATTAAAACTGTTCCTATTTGCAGACAACATGATTGTCTATGTGAAAAATCTCAAAGAAACTACAAAGATAAGAGTAATAACAATTTTCTCAGAACTATAATAGAGTTTAACAAGGTTACAGAACACAAAGTCAACACACAAAAATTTATTATTTCTATATACTAACAATATATAATTTGAAACAAAATCAATGTCATTTAGAGTCTTTTCAAAAGAATAAAATACTTCATTATAAATCTAATAAAGCATATCCAGAACCTGATGCGGACTATTAAAAAATGCCAATGAAAGAAATCAAATACAACCTAAGTAAATGGTTAGACATACAAGGGCTGTCCAGAAAGTATCAGCCATGTAATATGAAAAATAGAGGCATTTATGGCTGGATTTTTTTCCAGACAGCCCTCATATTCTATCGTGGATTGGAAGACTCAGCATAATAAAAATGCTGATTCTCCCCAAATTGATACATAGGTTCAGTATAATGCCATTAAAATTCCCACAAAAAAATTTTGTAGCTATTTGGTAGAATGAACAAGCTAATGTAAAATGTACAAGGAACTAGAGTAGCTAAAACTGTTTTGAAAGAGAAGAATAATTAGGGAAATCAAGTACACACTTTTATGACTTACTATGCAGCCACAGTAATTAAGACAATGTGCTATTGATGAAGGAATAGATACATAAATCATTAAAATAGAGTAGAGAGTCCAGAAACAGATCCACACAAATATGGAAAATTGATTTTTCAAAAGGACATAAAAGCTGTTTAATAAACAAAGAATAGCCTGTTCACCAAATGTTGTTGGAACAGTTAGATAACTTACTGCAAAATAGTAATAATAATAACAATAATTATTATTATAATAAACTTCAACCTAAACATCACACAATGACATAAATTAAATCATAATATATCATAAATCTAGATGTAAAAAATAAAATTATAAAGCTTTTAGAAGAAAACGTAGGAGAAAATCTTTGTGACCTGGAAATTAACGAAGAGTTCTTAGAAGACCATATGATCTCACCTATATGTGGAATCTAAAGAACAGAATAAGCGAACAATCAAAACAGAAATAGACTCATTGATATAGAGAATAAACTGATTTTTTTTAAAGGAGAGGGATAGGGGATGGATGAGAAAGGGGAAGGGATTAGGAAATACAAATTGATAGTTATAAAATAGTCACGGGAATGTGAAATATATTATGGAGGCTTTGTCAATAGTGTCATAAAAACTACGTATGGTATCAGATGGGCACTGGATTTGTTGGAGGAGCCCTTCAGAAATTACATAAATGCCTATCCACTGTGCTGTACATCTGAAAATAAAAATAATAATAAATAATAAAAATTTTAAGAAATAATTCTTAGACATGATACCAGAAGCATGATCCATAAAAGAAATCCCACTCTTTCGGGAAATTTATCGTAGAAAAATAAAAATTTAGGTGTATGCAAGAATCTATACATGAGTGGTTATAGAAGCTCCATTTGTAATGATCAAAAACCAACCTGATGTCTTTCGATGGGTCAATGGATAAATACACTGTGGTACATCTACACAATGGAATGGTTTTAACAATTACAAAAAAAGAACTATTGATACATGGGAAGCCTAGGATGACTCACAAAGGCATTATGCTAAATGAAGGAAACTAGTCTCAAAAGGTTACATACCTCCTGTATGATTTGATCCATTTCATATGACTCAATTGAAAAAAAAAACCTGTAGTGATGGAGAACCAGTCAGGATGGAGGAGGTGTGACCAGCAGGGGAAAGGCTAAGGAATTTTGGGGGGTCGTGGAACTGTTCTGTATCCTGAATGTGATGGGTATGTGGATGTAGTCATGTGTTAAAATTTATAGAACTGCACAGTCCTAAAACACTCAGTCTTAACTGTATGATCGCTTCAAAAACTAAAATTAAAACTAGACAACAAGCTCATGGTGACTGGGAGGAGGGCATCACTAAACTCTCCTGGCCAGACAGGGATGTAGCTAAGACAGCGCTGACATATCTGAATTCAGGCTTGTAGGTGGTCTCTAGACTCTCCCTCTACCTTGCACAAGTCTAGTTTACACTTGCCCACCAATCACGCCTGGCCTCTCTTCTCAATACACCATTCAGAAAAACTTCTCCCTGCCCCTGATCCTATGTGCCCTCAACTTTCCAGGAAGTAGGCACTCCAAAACAAGGTGGGGCCCATTCACACATCCCTCTCCCCCATGCGGCCTCTCAGCTGGCCCTTCCAAGGAAGCAAGGGGAGGTGGGTGGCTTTTAGGGCTGTCATCAGAGGAGGAAGAGAGCCACTGACAGCCTGCTGGGACTCATCCCTGAGCATCTGAGGCTATTTTTGCCTGATGAATACACAGCAGAGAGTGGGCCGAGCTGGGCCCATGGCCATGTGTACTCATATTGGTGTGTATGTGTGAGCCACACACATGAAAGAGAGGGGCAAGAGGCTTTTCTAGAGGAACATGTGGGTGGCTGCCACTGGCAGGGTGTATATAGTCAAACACAAAACATCAACCAAGTAATTTCTGCAATCAGACACAGAGGGGGCCCCCTGCATCAGCAGTGTTGTCTCTGCTCCCCCACATCAGTGTGCTCTGGGCCAGAAAGGGCTCAGGCGGGGCAAGGAGAGACTTCTTTAGGCTCCTTGGGGGATGCCAGCCCCTCCTGACACCAGGAGAATGCAACACCCAGAAAAACCGCATGCAGCTGCGTTTGGCCAATAAGCAAACAGAGCCATGTAATGAAGCTTGATTCTGATTCAAGCCCCTGTTTTCTGACGCAGGCACGGTCCTGCCCAGCCATGAACCCTCTCCTTCCCACTGTCCTCCTCTCCCTCTCAGAGTCTGGCCAGCGGAAGGGCCCCTGGTCTGCCCCTGCTCCTGTATCAGTAGTGAGAATTCCGGGAAAGGGCTTCATTTGGCATAGCCTGGGGAATCAGCAAGTCAGGAGTCCAAAAAAACCAAGGGACAGAGCCACGGTGTCCCTGTGTGCCTGGCCAGTAAAGGATGCCAGGGAAGGACATGGCAATCCAGCTTTCACCATGAGCCCCTTTGGCCACTTTCAGGAGCTCTTAACCTGGGTCTGTCACGATTAGAGTATTGTTTAAAACACGTGGACTCAGAGTTTCTGCAGTGGGAGAATCTGTATTTCAAAAACCCAGGGGATTCTGTTGTCACATAAGCTCAGAAGCCAACAACTTATCAGGAAGGGACATGGGTGCAGGAGACTTGAGGATGAGGCCCACTCACATCATCAACTCATGGACAGCTCAAACCATGCTGGGCTCGGCTTTCCCATCTGTCCAATGGGGGTAGTAACACCAGTCTAACATCACAGGAGTGTGGCGCTGGTTCTGAAGGTGTCCTGTGGCCATAGTGAAGGTTCACACGCTGCTCTACATAGAGCATGCTGGAGTACCCCACTGGCTCAGCAGTGGGCACGTTTGGGCAGAAGCATGCTTCTTCTCCAAGACTAATAGAGGAAGCACATCTAGACAAGCTTAGGCAACACAGGAGCCTGGATCCGCACGGGCCCAGGAAAGGAGGAACAGGGCCTGCTGTGTGTGAGCCCTCACGTGGACAGTGGGGTGACAGCAGCAGTGACCCGGCACAGAATGGGACTCAGACCTCAGGCCCTCTGTCCAGAGCACAGGGCCCTAACAGGGTCAGTAAACTTGCCTTAGTTTGATTTTCTCCCAATCTACAGATGGTCTTCCTTCTACCTCTGAGAAGCTGAGCCCTTCGGAGTGGGGCTGACAAGAGGCTTGCAGGAGCCCTGGGTGGGAGGGAACCCTGCGAGGCAAAGGGGAGGTATGATTACCCTCCTTGCGCACACCGCGCGTCCTCAGGACGCTGGCCCTCCCACTCTCCAGTTAAGAGGCTGCAGAAGCTAAGCCCTGGGTGTGGCACAGTTATACCTATAATGGTGCAAATTACATCATCTGTAACCTTTTCCACAATGGGCAGGTTTCAAACAGCTGTAATTTATGGATGTTCTTCCAAGAGGCATTCGTCAATATATTTGTTTTCCCTGTGACATACAGCCACGGGACTGCGTCAGGCGTGAGGTTTATTAAGCCAATTTGCTGCTGCTTCACAGCGCTATAGATTTTGCTCGTGGAGTGGGCTGGTTCCACCCCAACAGGGAAAAATCATTCAGAACACTGAAAGGCCTCCCAGCCCTCGGGACACAGGGCGCTCCGGGAGATTGGCGTGCGGAGGCCTGGGGAATGGGGCTCCTGGCTCTCGCAGTCCTGGCTATGGGGGAGTGAAGGGGACAGGGAGGAGGAGGCTGCAGGTCACATCATGCTGGTTCTCCCCATGGGTCTGTGGGCTGCAGACAAGCCCACAGTGCAGGGGGGACTAGAATGCTCCTTGCACTCTGCATTCCTTCCCTGAGGCCTGTCCTCACCCCCAGCAGTCTGGAGAGTGGTGACAGTCAGCCAGAGCAGAGGCGCTCTAGCCACTCCAAGTGGTCCCCAGGTCAGGAAAGGATGCAATCAACCCAGCTCCCTCCTCCCCCATCCCCCTGAAACAAAGCACAGCTCCCAGTTAGCTGGGGTCCCTGCAGGCCCCTCTGCAAAGTGAGGCACCCTTGTGGAAGGGGCACAGGGGTCCCCCAACCTCAGTCTGCATGAGAACTGTCTGGGTATCTGGGTGAATGCAGATTCTCAAGCACTACCTGACCCCATTGTGTGGTTCAGTCGGTCTGAAGAGGCCAGGACTCCACGTTTATACAAGAGCCCCCCACACACACACACATTCAGGGGGTCAAACCCACTAACCCCCCCACCTCAACTTGTTGCTGCTTAGACGAATCAGGTTTTCCTATATCTAAGTAGAATGGTGTTCCTTCCAGCAAAACTCAATGAATGTCATGAATACCAGAAAAAATCATAAACTGTCCAATTTAAATGCTACCAGTATGGGACCTGACCACACTGAAGACACCTCCCCAGTCGATTCATATAACCAGAGCTGTCACTTACAGAGCACTGGGGACATGCTGTTATCCCCGGTACCCAAGCAGAGTTGATGGGAAAGGCAGATGGCCAGGAGCAGGGATCAGGAAGAGCACACAATGTGTAAGTGAGAGACACTGGGGACGTGCAGTGTCAGGGACGGGTGAGGACCGGGACCAAGTGAGGACTAAAAATGTGGCCCCGGACTGCCTCCAAACACCTGCACCCAAACTGCATCAAAACGGCGACATCAGAGTAGCCTACATACACACACGCCCACACACACACGGTCACACACAGATGCATTGATACACACACAAACACACACGGACAGTAGCACACACAGACATATACACAGAAACTCACAGACACACAGACATAAACACAGAGATGCAGATGCACAGACACATGCACACATAGACACACAAACAAATGCACATGGATAAAACACCCACAGACACACTTTGCTCAAGTGCAGCATTCTGGGGCCTGTTGGGCCTGATGCTGTGCTCAGGCATGGCTGTCTGAATATAAGGAAATGTGGTAAGAAATCCAAGTTCTGCTGATAAAATCAGGGATCGGGAAGAGTCAACTGACTTTATATTGACACAGAAAACCAGAGGACTCTGAGGCTCTCGGGGGACTGTAAAACACAAACCCCATGTGTGCTTTAATCCTGTGCATATTGACTGCCAGGAAGACGACCCTGCAGAGTACCTGGATCCCCCAGCAGCACCTGGCCTGGGTGGTGTTGACTTATGTTAATGTCTGACTGTAAGAGCCCCTCAAGAAAGACAAGAGACCATGGGGAAGGCAGGGTTGGCATAGGGGCACTAGGGAGAGGCTCTCAACAACCTTGACACTCATCTCTCCACAGACTCCGCATATTGAGTCCTTCTCAATGATGAGAGGCTTGCCTAGTCCCAGGGCCTCTCCTTGACAGTTACCAAGATTGCAGTGAAGTAAAAAGGGTGATTAGTGCTTTAAGATCTCTCTCCCTTGCCAGAAGGAAAACTCCAGAAGGTCATGGAGTGTGCATGTTTTGCTCACTGCTGTACCCCAAGTGCCTGGTATATAGCAGATGTTCAACAAATACAGAAAATGAGAAGTGGATGAATAACTTAAAGGTAGTGTTGGGGTCAGTGACAGCAACTGGACAGTGGTGAGCATGCTCTTCAGCTGGGAGATTCTTGTCATCATCCACCGATAGCTCAGGTGCCCATTTCAGTCCTGCCCCTGCTCACCCTTCTTGTCATCTGCCCCTACCAGCCAAGCAGGGCTCACCTGAGTCTGTCACAGTTACTCAGAAAAATCCACAAGATTATACATCAAATATTGACATAAGCTGGGCAAAACTGTGGGAGAGGAAATATCACAGAAAGTGATAGAGATAAAATCATTGGGGTGGTCCTTTGATGAAACAGCATGATTTCCACTCCATATCCTGACTCCTCATGTGCTCCTCAGCCCACTCTTTCCTTTCCATGGCCTCACCCACACTCTCTCCACCACAGCTTCCCATGGCCCCCCGGATCCCTGCACCCATTTTGCCTCTCTCCCACAAAACATCTGTTCTCTGATTAAACGTTTAGCCAGCAACTGGATTTATACTTAAAATATGAAGACTTCCACTTCCAGAAAATACGGAGTAGAAGGAACCAGATTTACATTCCCTTCTGAAACAAACAAAAAAGCAGACAGGATATATATAAAACAATGGTTCTCAGACACTGAACATTAGGTAGCATTGATGATGATCCGTGAGAGAGGGGACACATGCAAGAGGAGCCCTGGGATTGCTCCACCTTCCTGCCTGGAGAGCATTCCAGGTGGCAGAGCAGGGAAGGGCAACCCAGAAGGAGCTGACAGTCCCCCAGAGTTGAGGAGTCAAAGCCAAGGGGCTAGGGGAGGGGGACCAGGGAGACCACAGTATGGTGGGCAGCCTACCAGGCTTAGGATGACTTACAGTGATCTCCACCTCCTGGATTCACACCCTTATGGAGTCTCCTCCCACCTTCCAAAGCTGGTCTATGTGACCAGTAGCACACAGCAAAAGTGACGGTATAGGAGAATGGCAGGTTATAAGAGATGGCGGTTTTCATCCTGGAGTCTCTCTCTGTTTCAATGTCTATCTCAATCTCAATCTCTCCATCTCTATCTATCTCTCATCACTTGTTCTTGGGGAAGTTAGGTGCCCTGACATGTGAGCAGTTCTGACAAAAGGCCCACATGGTGAGGAAGTGGGGCTCCTGCTAAGAATCATGTGAGCAAACTTGGAAGAGATTTTCTAGTTCTTTCTGATGACCACACACCTAGTCAACAGCATGACTACAACCTCATGGAAGACTCTAAATAAGAACCACTCAGCTAAGCTACTTCTAATTACTAACCTACAGGAACAATATGAAATGATTATTTTAATAATGCCATCAAAAATCTACATGGATGAAGGAAGAGCATCAGAAATAGTCAACGTATAAGTAAATATGAAACAGCTTTTATCTTTATTTTACAAATCTCTTTTTAAATGTAACTGACATTTTAATTCAAGCAAAGTAACACGACATTACAGGTTTATGATATATGTAAAAGTGAATATAGGACAATGATAGTACAAAGGCCAGGAGGGGAAAATTGAAGTATATTGTCAATAAGGTTTATGTACTATATTACTAGCTATGAAATATTAAAAATGTACACATTAATGTAATCACTAAAAGGGGGAGAATATAACTAATAAGCTAACAGTGGAGATAAATGGAATAGTAAGAATTAATCCAAAAGAAGGCAAAAGAAGAAATGGGGAAATGAAGAAAAAAAGGTACCAAAAAAAAAAAATTTCAAGATAGATTCAAACCCAGCCACATCAGCAATTATATTAAATGTAAATGATACAACTATCCCAATTGAAAGGCAGATTACCAAACTGCATCAACAAGCAAGACAACTATATGATGCTGCCTATAAGAAATCCATTTTAATTATAAGGACACAAATAATTTAAAAAGAAAAGTTTGGGGGGGGGGGGTAAAAATACCACAATAATATATAAGCTGGAACAGAGTGATTATGTCAAATAAAGTCAATTTTAGAACATATAACATGATAATACCAGGGATACAGAGTGTCAACTCATATTGATAGAAGAGTCAGTTTGTAAGGTCACACAATTACGTCCTACACCTCATAACAGAGCTTCAAAATGCATGAAGCAAAAACTGATGGAACTGCAAAAAGAAATAGATAAATCTGCATTTATAGTCAGAGACTTCAACACAAGAAGCTGGGTGGAGCTGGGGCACATGTAGGGCCCATCAGGTCACAGCTATGAGATCCGGGGTCTGAGATGGATGGAGAAAGGAACTGAAAATCAACAAGAGAATTCGGGTCCCAGCAGGAGGATGTGGCTCAGATTAGTGCTGTGGAAGAAGTCAACAGACAGAGGACAAACCCTCCTTATTCTTCTCGCATAGTCATGATGACTTTGGTTTCTAGAAGTCTCTTAGAGCAGGGAGCACCTGGTAGGTGCTGTCATTCTAGAGACAAACTCTCCTGCCCTACTGTGAGGACCTCCTGCCCCATGCTTTCTGGTTTTCATTCTCCAGCCCAGAGATGAAAACATTTTTCTTTTACAACTTTCTTGAAGTAAGAGTATAACATAATTGCCATATAATAAGCTGCCCATACTTAAATTCTGAAAATTGATACAGTTTTTACATGCTCATGAAACTGCCACCACAATCATGACAATGGATAGCTCTATCACCTCCAGAAGTTTCCTCATTCTCCTTCAAAATCTATTCCTCCCACCCATCCTGCCCCACCCTCAACAACAGGTGACGAATCACTCCCCTGCTCTCAGTCCCTGTAGATTAGTTTGCATTTTCTAGATTTTTATTAAGCACAGTCATACCTAATGTGCTCTATTTTTGTCTGTTTTTGAGATCCATTAATATCATTTTGTGTATCCACAATTCATTTTCTTTTATTGCTGAGTAATATCCCATTGGGTGGAGAGAGAGAGACAGAGGAAACTCATATAAGAACATCCACTTCACAAGGCATTAAATGAGACATTGAATAGTACATATTCAATTTTAAAAATCAGTTTAATCCAAGTATTTATGCAGTAGACGATGCTCACCCTCTACCCTTTCTATGCTTAGCTCCTGAGTCCTCACTTGAAGCAACGTGACCATTTTAGAGATTTTGTTCCCCTGTGTGTGCCTCCCTGGGGGCCTGTGGATGGCTCATCCCACGGGCCTGGCCCAGAATCACTTAATTAGAGAATTATGCATATTGTTGGACTTTATCTACCATTATGATGGGACATAAAAGTTTAAGGGCTTTCACAAAAAAAAAAAAAAAAGACACTCTAGCTTTACATAGGTTCTAATAAATCTGCAAAGAGGGAATTTATCATCTCTCAATAAATGTGTCTCTTCTACCCTGTCTTCTGGAACTCTGAAAACCCCAGATACAAATCTCACCATTAGGGTTCATGTTTCTCTCTTCAGGGGGGCAGTGCTCACATGGATGTCCCCTGGTACCCCCTCTTGGTTCCCAGTGTCTCTTATCATTCCTCTCCAGCCCTTCCTCCCATTCCCTCAGTTTCTACTTTTCTTCATTCTGGGGAGTCCCAGAGCATTCTGGAGAAGCTGTGGATGTGCAGGGAAGCCCCCTGGGCCCCGTTTGTTCATCTGACAGATAAAGCGGTTGGGCCACATGCCCTGAAAGGGCCCCTCTTGTACCAGTGGCCCCTAGTGGCACCCAGCCTGCAGCCACCACTGCTGTTCTCAGAGGCTTGTTGGAAGAGGCTAAGGGACTGGGAAGTTAAGATCAGACCAAGATGTGAGGAAGGAGCTTGCCTAAGGACAACTCCAGGCCAGTCATGCCCTCAGGAGGTTGGCAGGGAATGCAAAACTGCAGATCTGTGACATGCAACAACATGACAAACCATGGAACATTTGCTAAGTGAAAAGAAGGCAGACCCAAAAGGCCCCATGTTGCGTGGTTCCATTTATATGAAAGAGCAGAATAGGCAAATCCACACAGACGAAGAAAATTAGTGGTTGTCAGGGTATGAGGGGGAAGGGGACATTGGGACTGACTGCTAATGAGAATGGTTCTCTTTGGGGTGATGGAAATTTTTTAAAATTAGATGGTGGTAATGGTTGCAAAACATAGTAAATAGGCTGGAAACCAATGAACTGTACACTTTAAGATGATGAATGTTACATTATGTGCATTGTATCTCAGTTTAAAAATATATAGCTCTTATCTGCAGACTTTGTCAAGGTGAAGAAATTGGCCAAGTCCAGCGGATAGAGGCCCCTTCTCAGCAGGACCGGGGAGCTCAGCCAGCTTAGGGAAAGGCAGAGAGGGCAGCTGGACATACAGGCTTCCTGACTCAGGAGGCCTCTACCCTCCTAGCAAGATCCCAGCCTAGGGTGGAGAGCCTGGCCACATGTGTAGGGCCCACAGCCCAGGAGGCCCAAGCCCAAATCCTAGGTGCCAGGCTGCTCAAGGTGTGAGCCTAGGACTACCTATGTCAGAACTAACTGGGGGCCTTGTTAGCAAAGCAGACCCCCAGCCCCATCCCAGACCGACTGAACTAGATTTTTATTTTTAACAAGCTCTCTGGGTAATTCTTTCGCACACTCGAGTTTGAAAATGATTTCAAGCTAGAGCGCTTCTCAAACCCTAAAGGGCAAAGAAATCGCTTGGAGATCTTATTAAAATGGAGATGACTGACTCAGTGGGTCTGGGGTGGGGCCTGAGAGTCTGCATTCCTAATGAGCTCGCAGGCCTGCTCGTGTTGCTGGTCTCTGGATTCCTCTCTGAGTAGCACGGATTAGAACAGTTTCTTAAACTTGGCTTCATATTGTGATCACCCGAGAAGCTTTAAATACCACTGAGGCCTGGGTCACCCTCTCTGAGATTCTGGATTGGTCTTTGGGAGGGTCTAGACAGTTCTTTAAACTGTCCCCGAGGGGATTCTAATACACAGCCATGGGTGCAAACCACTGCGGTGGAGGGAAACTGGAGTTCTAAGGAGGCATCCCAGCAGATTAAGGACCGGAAATCCAGGGGGAGCCAATGTCTTTAATTGGGACAATGCAGCAGGGCTAGAAACTGTGTCAGCTTCTGCTTATACACGCAGGAGGTGCTTGTGTCATGCCCCCAGAGTCTGAGAGCAAGATCACGGTGCTAGAACAACCATCTCCAGGCCCAGCAGACGGGGAGCAGGACGTTTTTGCCAGTTTCCTGCCTTAGTCCTACTTAGCTCCTAACCTGAGCCTGACAATGGGGTCCATCAGAAGATCCAGGAAGTTCCATGGGCAGAAGCAGGGATCTCCTATCTTACCTAGAGTGCCCCAGTTATTGGAATCACCTTAAATCCAAGGAACAGTATTGCCAGGGAGATCTGGGGGTAGGAGCATCAGCAAGGTGGCATTCCTTCGACTCCTTCACCCCTGGTTGTCCTGCATGGCCCCAGGTGCAAGAGCAATTGGTTTTGGTTGGAGAAGGTTGAGGGATGGGGACATTCCATCACCCAGGCTTGCACGTGGGGACTCTCAGCATTTGGGGAAAGACACACACACCAGGAGGAAGAAAGATGTGGAGAGCAAGGAACTACAAGGGCTTTTGGCCGGAAAGCCAGAGATAGACGTTACAAGGAACACGCAAGAGCATGCCCGAGCTGCATGGAGCAGAAACACAAGCGGTATTTCGATGGGAAATAAAAATGCGTCTGTAATTAATGATCCTCTAGGAGCACACAGCCCTTATGAATGTAGCAATTTGGAGAAACATAATTCACTAGACATCAGGCTTGAATTGCCAGAATGTTTTTTTCATCTGCAGGAGGGTTCAGGCAGAGCAGGAAGTAGAGGAGGAGTCACAGGTGACAATAGGTTCCCAAGGGTGCCAGCGTGGGGGCGCTGGGAGCGGGCAGGGTCTGGGCAGGGAAGGCACATTGATCTGCTGGGACACTGAGGAGAGGACACTGCCTTCTCGGCGTGCCCGCATGGCCCCATCTCAGCACGACAATCACGGAGATTGTGAGCGTGAGCTGTGGAGCCGGCTGGCCTTGTTCAGATCCAGTCTCCTCCCCGTGGCCGAGTTGCTGGATGTCTCTGTGCCTCACTTTGCTCGTCTGTAAGACAGAGTATAGTAATCGCACCTACTCATAGAATGAAAGAGTGCTTGCCCACAGGAAGTGCTAAATAAATAGTTTCCATTATCGTTGGCAGATTTCATCCCTGAACAAATAAGAATGATACTAGCAGCCAGGGGTATGATGAAGTCTTCTGCAGAAACGCCTGGCTAGGCTATCTGCCCAGCTTGCTAGGTGAAAGAGTCTAGGGACAAAAGAGAAAAGGGCAAAGCAGAAATGGCCTGTGTCCCACTTAGCACAGAAATGGGGGGATTCAGTGACAACAAAAAAGTACTACTACTTATCAGAAAAATGGTTATTGCATATCCTGGGCCAGTGACAGCAAGCAGTGTAAGACTGAGCTGGTGACAGGGAAAGAGCAGAGGACAGGGAACCAGGAGACCTGGGGTCCAGTCCTAACCCTCCTTCACGAACTGGATGGCCTTGGCTAACTGCTGTTTAGACAAACATTTCCTTGTCTGGAAAATAATACATCAGATAGTTTCTGTGGGTCCATGTAGCCTAACTTTTTTTTTTAATTCTGTTAAAAAGGGAGACCAGCACACAGACTGAGTAAATGTGGAGGACTAGCCCAGGGGCCCTTACAGACTGCACATTAACAATCGGTACGTCCTCCCAGGCAAACCCCTGGGGCTGGGACAGAGATGTTCGCTTTTGCAGCTCAGTCATGACCACGTTGTCTGGAGATGGGTGGGAGCCCTGCTCCTCAGCTGCCCTCTCACACAGTCCTAGAGAACAAGTCACATTCCCAAATGCTGGCTTTTCCGAGCTCCATCGAGGGGCCCACAGGGTCCCAAATGGCACCAAACTGGACCTCTACTCCTTTAACTTTATTAATACTTCCTCTGTATTGTCAGATGTTCTTTCTGGCTGATTGCCTTCAGCTTATCAGCATGCAGACGTCTGCATCACCCTAAAACAAATAATAAGGGAAACATTCCTTCTTTTTGCTTCTTGACCCTTGGCTCCCTTTCTCTAGCAGGCAGGCATCTTAAAAAAATAATTGGCACTAGCTGTCTCTATTGCTCATTTCCCAGCCCCTTCTAGAGGCATCACTGTGGTTTCAATCACTGCCATTCCCCTGAAATCACTCTGACCACATCCATCATCAATTTCCCTCCCGCCAACTCCAAGAAGCCTTTTCCATTGTTGATCATAATATTCAGCTGGGTTGCAAAGTCTGGCCACGCCCATCTCTCTCGAACTCACTTCCTTTGGTTAGAATGGTGCAGGTCCTGTTCATGATGGCTAGACCTCTGCCTGTACTCACCCTTAAATGCTCATATTGTCTAAGATGCTGCGTTTGTCCACCTTCTTCTCTTGTTTCATATCCTTTTCGTACAAAATCTCATTCATTCCCATAGCATTAACTAACACCAAGCTACTTACTATTTCCAAATCTTTATTTCCACCAAGACCACTCTAAGATATAAAACCCACAAAAGATAAAAGTTAAATTATAAACCCACATGCTCCATGTCTTTGAATGAATTCTCCATACATATCTCAAATTCAATATATTTCAGAAAACGATCTCACTATTATTGCCCCACTACTACATTCAGCTTTCTCTTCCTCCTGGGCTCCCTGTAGCTGATGGATTACCCCAAAAGCTGTGCATCATTCACCCCTCCCCCACCTTATCCCCAATAGTCTCCAAGCTTTGCTGACTTGACCTCCAAAATAGCTCCTGTGTCAGTTCTCTCCCCAATTCTTACCCACTGTCACTGCCTTAGTTGAAGCAAATCTTTCAGCTAGATGTGTCAATAGTCTCTTAATGGGCCTTACTCTCAGTTCCTCCAATCCATCTGCCTCACCATCACGAAAGTATTGCTCTGCATATCTGATCCTATCTTCTTCCATGCTATAAGTCCTTCCCTTAACTGTAAGATAAAGCCAGGTCTTGCCTCATCACACTTGTCATAGTCTGGGCCACCCTCCCCCTTTTCTCATGCCCTATCACTTGCTGAATGACTGTAAATTCCCTAAACACACTTGGCAACTTCACATCTCCAGCATCTCTTTCTAGAATGTTCTGATCCCTCATCTACTGGGAGGCCAGGTATGAGGCTAGTTATCTCCTTTTTACTTAGTCTTTTCTGCATTTGACTACTGGCCTTTCTGATTTTTGACCTTGCTCCCCTGCCACAGCTTGTTCCTGATGGTATCCTAGGGAGACATTAGTTCCCAGAAAACTTCAGAGATTCATTTAGGAAAAATAATTAACAAGTAGTATTTGAAGGTATTGTTTGTAACTATCTCTTCTTTTTTTAATTATGTTTATCATGAAGCATTTGTATTTATTTCTTATAGAGGAAACTTAACTAAACCATAATATCCATACATAAGTAATACAACATTTTTATAGGTAAAAACAAAAAAGCAAGGCTGTATTATAATTTGTTAATTGACAATGATTATCGTTTTTTACTTTAGAAAAGACAAGTCCACAGGCTATGCTACATATCCTAGTGGCAGCTCCCAGAACTGCGTATAGAGCAGGGATCTTGCATTCAAGTACCTGGAAGTGACATTGTTGGTGATAAGGGAGTTGTGGGCTGTAGTCTCATTGAGGAATCATGTCAGTCCAAGAAGGCAGCTGCTACTCAACTCCAGTAAGTGTTTTCATAGAGGAATATGGACTTTGTGTTGAGAATTCTTCTCTAATTTTTCTGTTTGTGAGGTGGACACTTAGATTATTGACTTCAAATCTTTCATCTTTTTTCAATATAGGCCAATGAACCTATAAATTGTCCTCAAAGCACAGTTTTAGCTGCATCCAATAAATTTCAATATGTCATGTTCTGGTTTTTGTCAGTTCAAAATTATCCTAATTTTCATTGTTGATTCTTCCCTGTTCATATGTTACTTAGAAATTATTTTTATTAATTTCAAAATATTTGCTGATATACCAAATTTCTTTTGATTTTTATATTCAGTTTAATTCTGTTATAGGCAGAGAACATCCTTTGAATAATTTCTCTCTTTTTATATTGATTGAACTTATATTAAGGTCTAGCATGTGGCCTTTATGGAAAATATTCCATGCACCCTTGAAAATAATGCATATTCTTTTGGGGTGATATTTGCTATAAATACCTATTAGGTCACATCCATTGATAGGGTTATTCAAGCATTCTATATCCTGGCTGATTTTTTTTCTTGCTGTTGTTTCAAATATGGTATGTATGGTATTAAAATCTCTGACTATAATTGTTGAATTGCCTGCCTCACCTATGAATTCTGTCAGGTTTATATTAACATATTTTGGGTTTTCTTGTTAGGTGTATAGATATACATTTTAACCATTATAGCTTCCTGATACACTGGCCCTTTTATTATTATAAAATATCCCTCTTGTTCTCTAATAATACTTAAAAATTATTTTGTCTGATAATAATATAGCCACTTCAGCTCTCATACAGCTACAATTTGCATGCTATATCTTTTTCCCATCCTATTAATTTCAAACTTATTTTATTTTTTAATCTTAACTATGTCTTTTATAGATAGCATATACTTGAACCTTGTATTGTTTATCCAGTCTGGCAATCTTTGCATCTTTATTGGACTGTATAGTCCATCCAAATCTGATGTAATTATTATGTTTAAATTTATATCTGCCATCTTGCTTTGTTTTCTATATATCTCATGCCTTTTTCCTCTCTGTTTCCCCTTTATATCCTTTTGTTTTAAGCAATTTTTTGCTTAATTTCTCTTTTGCTTTAAATTTCTTTGCTTTAATTTCTATGTTGATTTTTATAATTATATGTTTTTCAGTTATTTTCTCAGTAGTGGCTCTATGAGTTATAATATGCATTTTAACACAACATACTTCAGGTTACTACCAATTTAATGCTGTGTAAATATAGCAACTTGGTTCCAGTATAAATCTGCTTCCCCCTACTTTTTTGTGTTATTATTTTCACATATATAGCATATCTATATAGTTTAAACCCAAAATGTAATGTTGTAACTATTGCATAATGAAATCTTCTGTCTTTTAAGGAAATTAACAAAAGAAAAGGAAAGGAAATATAATTATATTTTCTTTTATATTTATCATTTCTAGGGCTCTACATTTCTCCTGTGGGTTTTAGTTTTCATTGGTGTCACTTTCTTACAGTCTAAATAACTTCTTTCAATATTTCTTATAATGCAGATTTGCTACTCTCAGTCCTTAGATTCTGAGAACACTTCTACGTCAGGTTCAGTTTTGAAGTATGCATTTTTTTTCAAGTTGTACACCTGAATTTTTATTATTAGTAGTAGTAGTTTCAGGTTTACAAAACAACATAATGATTAGACATTTACACACCTCACTAAGTGATAACCCCAACAAGTCTATGACCCATTTAACACTATACAGAGCTTTCACAATTTTACTGACTGTATTCCCTATGCTGTACTTTTGCTGAGTATAGAACTCTTGACTAACAGTATCTTTCCCAGCACCTAGTATATGTCATTCCACTGCCTTTTAGCCTATACTATTTCTATTAAGGAGTCAGAAGTTGATCATATTGTTATTCCCTCATATGTGATTTTGTACCTGTGGCATTTACGACTTTCTCTCAGCTTTGGTTTTCCACCGTTTGAGTATCTAGGTATTTATCTATTTGAGCTTATCCTACTTGGAATTCATTGAATTTCTTTGATTAGTACATTACATGCCTTTCATCAAATTTGGAAAATGCTTGTCATTATTTCTTTAAATGCTTTTGGTCCTTTTTATTTACCTCTCCTCTCCTTCTGTGACTACCATTATACATATGTATCTTGGTATATTTGATACTGTTTTGCAGGCCTCTAAAGCTCTGCTAACTCTTTTTCTGTTTTTCTTTCTTTCTCTCCCTCTCTCTCTGATCTTTAGATTAGAAATTTTTTATTGACCTATCTTCAAGCACATTGTCTTCTGCCATCTCAAATCTGCTATTGAGCCCATGGAGCAAATTTTTCATTTAAATTATGATACTTTTCAACTCCAAAATTTCCATTTGTTGTGGCTTTTTAAATAAATTTTATTTCTTTTATGAGGTTTTTTTTTCATTGTTGAATCATTATCATTATCTTTTTTCTTTTAGTTTTCAAAACATTTATAAAGTTACTTTGAAGTCTTTGTTAATATCTTATCTGGGCCCACTTAGAGTTTGTTTCTATTGACTGTTGACTTTCACTTTGTTTTTCTGACACCAGGTCACATACTGTGGAATACTTGATATGCTTCATAAATATACTGTAGCAACTGTGGTCAGCTCTGACGCACCACCTCGGGCAAGGCAGCTTCCCCCAGAGCCTGGCATATACCCTTACTTTGCTCTGCTCTGCCTCTGGATTTAGAATGGAGTTGTTTAAGAAATGAAGAGGTTAGAAGGAATAGGAAAGGAGAAGAAGAAGTGCAAGAGCTTCTTTACTTCAATTTCCAACTTGTAAAAAATAAATAATAACTGTCACAGGTTTTGGGGACAAACAAGATATATATGACAATATTTTATAAATTCAAAAACATTACACATACATGAAAGAATGCTATTGATATTAAAACTATTTTATCATTGTTTTCTTCCAAGTCAGGTTATTAACCTCAAATACAATGACTGGGAAAAGAGTCAAGGATAAAAAAAAAAATGCAATCAGAAGCCAAGTACCTAGAAGAACTATGCCTTTGATGAAGAGAAAAATCACAGGAAGCAACAGAAAAAGAAAGAAAAAGAACAGAACAGAAAGAAAAAAGGAGACTAAATGTTAAGAGAGGAGGAGGAAAGAGAAAGGAAAAAGGAACAGTCTTCACACTTCTTTTCCTTATCCCACCAGAAACGTAATGCCAAAGTCATTATTGGTGCTGTTAACCTTGCAGTAAGTTTTAGAGATCCCACAGGGCCCTGTAATATATTTAGTCTAGTTCTATAAATCAGGTCCTCTGAGAGGCCAGATTAGTACCTGACAGAGAGAAAAGAAACCACTGTCATGCCTGCGAGGTAACAGGAAAGGTGGGGCTATGTCCAGAAAATTGGTGGTTCCTTTTCCACCTCTGCTCTTGCCCCCTTACGCACACGCCGCAGCCCCTTACGCGCACGCCGCAGCCGTGCCCGCTTACGCACACGCCGCAGCCCCTTACGCGCACGCCGCAGCCCTGCCCCCTTACGCGCACGCCGCAGCCCTTACGCGCACGCCGCAGCCCTGCCCCCTTATGCGCACGCCGCAGCCCTTACGCGCACGCCGCAGCCCTGCCCCCTTATGCACAAGCTGCCTGACAATCACCCTGGCAGTGTGGTGGCTTCGCACGGGGCTGCAGATAGCAGTCATCTGGCCAGGGATCCAATGAGATCCAAGATGAAGCTGTTAGGATGTTGCAAAATGGGGTCACCGTCAGGAGAGGAGGGCAAGACAAGAAAGAGGTATGTCATGTGATTTGGGGTAGCTGTTTGGCACTTGCAACCTTGTCTCAGTGATGGCTCGGGGCAACTACGAACTCGTTTTAACTTCTGGAGAGCAGTCACGTTCATTATCTCAGTGTTTGATCATGGATGACAATCCCAAAGATCCCCATGCTGTCTTCAGAATTTTCATTTTGAAAATTTGAGTTTTTGTCCATACGTTCTGGAACCAATAAAAGTAGCTTTCATATAACTGGGTAATCACTTATAAATGAATCTGGCACATCATTTTGATGCCCAAATTTAGATTTATGTTAGTAATCACAAATAAGAAGTACTGTGCTAATTGTTTTGAACTAATGAGAAAAGAATAAATTATGGTTAGTCATCAAACAGAGGCCAAAAACTGTCACTCAAACAAATCGACATTAAGGCAGCCATTGCAAGTAACGATTAATTTCCATTTTATAAAAACCATTACACTCAGTTAATTTTGGTTATTTGAATGCCATTAGTTCTGTGGTTTTGTTTGTATTTAATTTATGAATCTGATTTGCTTTTATAGTGATCTGAGAAGTATAAGCATAAGGAATGTATGCCTAGTTATGTTTGTAAATATATAAGTAATGATACAATAAAAAAAATACTTTAATTCAACACTGTAGAGCAGAGGGAGTACAAAGGTAGTTTTTCTTTTAAAGACTTATATTTAATACTAAATTTTGGGGGAAGGGTGTGTATCATCTCCTTGTTCGTCACCACAGCCCAACAAGAAAATAAGCAGGTCACATATGTTTATTTCAATTAACTGAAACCGATGTTTAGACAGGTTGAGTGACAGACCCAAAATAGCATGACGAAAGCAGGATTATTAACCAGGAATTGACTCCCCGACCTGAGTCACACAGGCTTCTCTCTAGGCAGAGAATCTGAGCATATGAGAAACTAAAGGGTCATTTCAACCTGCCCCCACCCCCAGGTCTGTATCTCCCCTACCATATTTCTGCCAGCTGATCCACAAGCCTCTATTTAGAAAGCAACAGAGACAGAGCTCTAACTACCCCCCCCCACCCCCGCCAACAAAGTCTCTTCCACAGAGGAATGTGACGAGACAAGAAGAGCACAGAAAATGTAGTCACAGGCAGAGTTTGAGCCACCATTCTACTAATAGCAGTCAAGATGTGTAGATAACATTATTAAGAGCACCCTTCTAACTTTTTCTCACAACAACTGTATTATTATCTATTGCTTAAGGAATTTGGTACTATTATCACTCCCATGTTACACATTGGGAAACTGAGGCACAGAAAGTGAAGGAGGTTTGGTACATGTGTGCAAGCTAAAAAATAGACAATGGTCACATTATAGCCTCATTCATGGATGATCTGAAAGACAGTGAAGAAGAAGGGGTGGGGCGGAGAGAGGGAGAGAGAGAGAGAGAGAGAGAGAATAGCTTTCTTTGCAGCTTCAGGGTGGTTGCCTGCACACCCACAGGGACCTGCCTCAGTCATCTTAGAACTAAGTAAAGGGAGGAGAGAGCAGCTAAGAAGATAAGCCAAAATATTGACAGGCTGCATGAGTCTCTGATGACATCATCGAGCCACTGACTTAACGCCAGGGCCACCCTGCCTGGTGCATCTTTTAAACATGAGATTAAAGTGTCTTACTGTTTAAGGACTTCGGGCCCCCAGGGTGTCTCTGGTTCATGTAGTTACTGGGGAACTTCCTTTTATTCCATGAGCTGCCTGGTTTCTCTACCATAAACCCCTTTGCAGCTCTTACGTTTGCCTTGTTCATTTCTACTGCTTAAAACTAGAGCCCTGACCATGGTACTATATGTAAGGAAAAGGAGACGACGGAGACCAACATGTGCCAAGAGAGGAAAGGACAGCCACACACGTGTTACTTGAATGAAAAACAAACAGCTATTTGTGTATATGAAGATACATTAATTGCCAAAATTGAACTAATGAAAGAGGTGTAATTAGCTTCAAAGAGCGGAAGAAACCAAGTTGATCTCCTAATGAGGTCTGAATAGTCTCTCTCATTAGCCACGTGTCTGGGGACAGACATGAGGTGGTGGAGCTCAGGGAAAACATAGTGGGAGTGAACAGGCTGGCAGGCAGATGGGGGCCCGGGTGTCCCCGGCCCTGGACCCTCCAAGTGAGCTTTCTCCCAGCAGCAGTAGAGGAGCCACCTGGGGAAAAGAGTGCCCAGCAACAGAGGGTGGATGAACGAGGGTGAACGAAACTCACCCCTCTGCTTGCTCATAATTATGTCCCTCTCATGTTTTTGCCCGTGGGGTGAAAGGACCACCTGTATGTCCTGGGGCCTCAGCCTATGCCCCCCACCAGCACCAAGCCTCAGGTTTCCAAGTCTATCCTGACTTACTGAACTGTAGCTCAAGGTGTAAGTCCCTGTCATTTGTCATGCAAGATGCCACCAAAATGTCATTAGGACACTCAAGCAAACCCCAAGGTAACTTGCCATTTTATAGAAGCCCATGAAGAAAAGGCAATGCTTGAGCCAAATAAATGAATCTCTAATTTTGAAATCTCAGGCACTGTGGTTTAGGAATAGAGTGAACCAGACATGATACAGATAAAATGGAGAAACCCACTTCTGTCTAAGAATAAGGATAGCCAAATACATTTTTCCACCTTCCCACAGACCGAGTCCAGTACACCTTCCATTCTTCCCAACTGCTTTCTGTGCCTTCTGTGAGAATGATTTGATCATGTGCCTTTCTCTTCCACTAAGTCAAGGACTGGCTTATGAGCAAAGACTGGCTTGTCCATCTGTCCCTCCCCAGAGCCCAGCACAGTGCCTGGGACACAGTGAAGTTCCATGAGCTCAGTGAACATCAGCACACATTTCTGTAGCACTCTCTTTGTGCTCAGCACTCTGCTGGATGCTTTACACACATTAACTCATTGAATCCTTGCAACCATCCCACTTACAGAGGGAGACAACCAGGCTCAGAGAGGATAAGTGCCTTGCTCAAGGTCACACAGCTGGTACCGGGTGCCCCCTCCTCACGCTGTTTACTGCCATGCTTCCTCCTACAGCCCTTAGCTTCTCAGAAAGGAAAGCCCTTGAGGCATAAAAGACTGTGTTTCTGAGTTTTAATATAGCCCACTGCTTTCATATTTTTTTCATTGCTTTGCATAATTAAAACTCATCAACCTCAGAACATTTCTGGAAAGAGACAAAAAGGTATGAAAAGCAGGGGGTCATCGTATTGAAGACTGTGCATCCTGGAGGGATTTCCCCGGTTTGTATCCGGGCTGCAGCAGGTATTGTGCACTTAACTTCCTTATGCCTGAATTTCCCATATGGTTATTAACGTTAAACCAGTGAAAATACACAAAGCATTCAAAAGTGTCTGTCACTGTGTTAGCCACATTAAATGATGGTTATTACGGTTTCCTCAATAATAATAATAATCACAGACCCATGAGCCCTTCAAGTTTAAAGGAGCTCTAGGCGATACCCGTGTCCAGCACAATGTGAGAGCATTTAAACTTTCAGTGACCGTTCAGGGGACCCTTGTCGTGTTGTTGTCATGCAGCAGGCTGCCCTCCGTAGGAACTGGACTGTGGTTATGTGGGGTAAACAGCCAGATTTTGACAACAGGTGTGGATAATAGGGAGTAGTCTGACTTTTCAGTCTTTTTGTTTTCTTGCTGATTTCTGTGAACAATCTAACCTTCCCTTTATCACTGGACTTCTAATTAGGTTACATAAATGACAACATGGAAGACAGAGTGTGGACACTAAAAAGGTATGTATTTGCTTCCCTAAGAATCCTGTAATGTAATGTGTCGGGGGGTGCATGGAGGGTTGGAAAGCAGAGAGGCTGAGGCAAGAGATAAGGCAAATCACAGGTAAAATATAATAAGTATGTTGAGGAACTTGCAAATTAAGTGTGCGGTGGGGGGTGGAGTGATCAATAAAGATTTTACAGAAACTGTCAATTGGGGTGAGCCTTAAAGGACCCTCTGGATGTCAACTGATGGAGGTGGAGAAGTGCATTCCAGATAGAGCCGGCCGGCCATCGTGTTCCAGACTCATCTGGAATCCACTAACTAGACTGTAGTTTCCTCCCAGCAGCTGTTTCCTGCCCCGGCCTCACTGGGGCTGCAGCTAATTAAGGTCATACCTTGAGGTTCCTTCTTTTTGGTTCCCTGTTCTCTTCCTAAGTTTCCAACCTCCTGCCTTCCTGGGTCTGGTGTGCTCATACTCATTCTCTCTCTCTCTCCCCCCCTCTCTCTCTGTCTCTGTCTCTCTCATTCTGTCTCTCTCCATGTATGTCTCTCTGTCTCTGTCTCTGTTTCTCTCTGTGGTCTCTTTCCATGTGTATTTCTGTCTCTGTCTCTGTCTCTCTCTGTGTGTCTCTCTGTCTCTCTCTCTCTCTGTGTCTCTCTACATGTGTTCCTCTGTGTGTGTGTGTGTCTCTCTCTGTCTCTCTCCATGTGTTTCTCTCCGTGTTCTCTCTCGCTGTGTCTGTGTGTGTGTGTCTCTCTGTGTGTCTCTCTGTGTGTGTCTCTGTCTCTGCCTGTCTGTCTGTCTCCCTCTCTCTCTCACACCCTCATTCTCAATCTCATTGCCTCTCCCACCTCATTCAGTCTGGGTAGTGCCTCATGACTGGTACGCTTTAATAAGGTGAGGGAAAATGTGTCCTCCCTACTAACAAGAAGAGGAAGCATTTCTCCTCCCAAATAGATCTACAACTATTGGAAATGCACATAAACTCTAAGACTTTCTCTCAACAGAGGAATGTGTCCCCAGCCACTAGCATCATTTTCCCCCGCAAAGTGATGAGGAGATAGGCAAAGGAATATATTTGTTTTCTTACAGCATCAAAACTTTATGACTGTCTTTATTTACCGTAAAAATAGCATTACACATTCTGAAAGAAACATTAAAAGGCATTTTGAAAAGCAAAACTCTCACACATAATTGTACCTATAACCGTAATATAATCTCACCACCACCTTAATGAAACTGTTAGCAATTTTTGGATTTCCTTCCAATCTCCATCCACATGCACTGCCTTCATCTAGTTGCAATCATTAGTAAAACTCATTTCATGAAAAGCTTCTATCCCTCCAAATACCCCAATCTTAAGACATTTTAAAGTGAATTTAATGTAACAAGATGACCCCGAGAGACACCAATTATGAGATTTTTTTTTCCAAACCTTAAAACACACAAAAAACAGGGAGCCAGCCTTGAAGCATCCCCACCTGGACAAGCCTGAAAAGCCCAGACTCTGGGAAAGGTACTGTTGGAGAGTTTGATGATTGATGGTTTTGGAGCTCAGAGCCTGCAGGTGGGAGTGGCTTCTAATGGAAAGAGAGAGAAGCTAATCCTAGCGGTGAGAAGGTTTTCAGCAGCCAGCCCTGGACAGAGGATAAGAACGTCCTCTTCTCTCTAGGCTGCGTGTGAAATTGGGCCAATCCCAATCCCCTGACAACTTCAAAATTGCTGTTCCTGGCCACAAGGAGGCAGGAAGGGTCCCTGGTGAGGAGCCAAGTCAGGTTCTGGGTACCTCTGGGCCTGTGTGGTGGTTGTTAATTCTTCCCTTCTCCCAAAACTTTTAGTAAAGATACTTAAAGGTTACAGTCTGGTCTTGGGTATCTGAATTCATTTTCTAGGGCTGCTGGGACAATTTATCACAGACTTGGTGGCTTAAAACTACAGAAATTTATCCTTTCACAGTTCTGGGGACCAGAAGTCTGAAATTCAGTTGTTGGCAGGACGGTGCTTCTTCCAAAGATTCAGGAAGAATCATTACTTATATTTTGCAGCCTGGCTACAGGTATTCCCCTGAGTTGTGGCCACATCACCCCACTCTCTGTCTTCATCTTCACGTGGCCTTCTCGTCTCTGTCTGTATCTTCTCCTTGTCTATTTCTTATCAGAGTACTTGCCATTAGCTAGATGGCCCACCTGGGTGTTCCAGGATGATCTCATGTTAATATCTGTGATTTAATTACTTGTGCAAAAACCTTTTTTCCAAACAAGGTCATATGCACAGTTTCCAGCTGATTTTATTTTTTGAGGGCTGACCACTCAACCTGCTGGAGTTGCAGTGTAGGGATTTAAAGCCAGAGATTGTACCACCTTTGGGACAAAGTAAACAAGTAGAGAGCAGTGTCCTCACTTGCATAACCAGAGCTATGGGACAGCAACCCCAATGGGGCACAGCTGGGCACAGTGGAATTCTCACAGAGTACCAAAGGTGAACGGACCTGCAGAAATCACATGGAACCATAACAACGAGACCAAATTCCAGGACGCAGGGATGACAGTTGCTCAGGAGCTTCTTCCTCCGAAGGCAGAGGGGCCGCACAAAGCCACCTGGAATTGTGGGTGCTGAGTCTGTCCCTTCAAGGATGGCAGACCAGAGGAAGGCTGCATTTCTCCTGCGAGATCACACAGGTGCTCTGATCTAGCCTCCTCCCAGACTCATTGCCTGATACATAATCAATAACTCTGGGGGGTCAGGGAGGCACACATGCCAAAATAAAAAGACATTTGAAGGGCACTACCATTTTACAAGAAAAACAGTATGTTGGGTTATTGTGTGCACTACAAATAGAATAATCAGAAGAGAAGAACCAGTCATTTAAAATTACTCTAAAAAACATTAAGAGAGATGGCAAATAATCATTTTCAAAAAATTAATAGAGGCCCAATTATAAATTATAGCAAAACCATATTTTAATGCAGATTTATTGAGCTCAGTAAGACCAGCAAAATTATAAAGTTGGTTTAAATGAGAATTTAAGAGGTTGACTATGTATAGTCAAGGTAAGAGAGGTTATTGGAATAGGATTGCTAAATTCGACACAAAACTGGTCTTATAGAGCAAAACAGAGAATAAAAAAACTATAACCTTTCAGGTTATCTTTTTCTACTAGACAGAAATTAGCTTGTTTATCATTCGTCTCATGTTAACTCACAGCGTCACACAGTATGAGCCCTAATTAGTTATACATACTAGTAGTAAAAGAACATTCCCCTAGAGTGTTAGATAATCCCTGAATGGGACCATTAGACTATGCTCCAGTCTCATATTGAAAGGGCTTGTAATTATCCTCTCTTACCTTAGTTCCAAGTTTTGCACAACTTTTTTAAAGAGAGATAAGGCAAGATGTTAGGCATATGAAATAGAAATAAGAAAATGCTAAAATACAAAGACAGATGAATTGAGCATAAAATCTGTAAATGTTGTTAAATAAACACAAAAGTTTGACTAGCAGGAGGAAGTCACCTAAGAAAGTATTTTGTTATTTGGAAAACCATATTGAAGAAATCTCTCAAAATAAAGAATCACCAATAGAATATATAAAAGAAAAACCAAGAGAAACGGAGGGTAGAAGTTAAAGTGCTGGTACATAGATGAGAAGGAAATCCCAGAAAGAGAGTAAAAGATAAACAGAAATAAGAAAATATTTGAATAGTGGAAGTACATTTTCTGGAATTGAAAAAGGATGAATATCTCAGAAAAAAATCCATAAAGCAGCAAAGAGAAGAGATGAAAAAACACCACAAATCTAAGAGATGGTCAAGAGAATTGTGAAGTAAAGTGATCAGAACTTTCATAAGCAGAAAATACTGAACAAACTGAAATAATATATTAAGATATTATAAGTATATATATATATATATATATATATATATATATACTTAAAGTGTATATATATAATTAAAAATATTTTTAGACAATTATTCCACAAAAATTGACATGTAGAATTTTTAAAATTGTCACATATGCTGTCTAAAAGAGAAAAAACAAAATCCTAAAGAAAAAGGTTATACACAAAAAAGGTGGAAAATTTTATCAAGCAAATTCTAACTAAAGAAACATGATCTAGATGTTTTAATGTGGCTTAGGCTAGAGTACCAGAAAAGAAATGTTATTAGAGATAAAGAGAGTCACTTCATAATGATAAAAGTTCTGATTTACCAAAAATATGTAGCATTTTTAAAAATATATTTATTTAATAAAAATAACCTTAAAATGCATAGAGGAAATGTGATAGGTCTGCTGAGAAAATCTGATAAATTTTTTACCATAAATTACAGTAGGAGATCTCAATACACCTCTCTATGTTATTGATAGGTCAAGTAGAGAAAAACTGTCAAGGATAAGGATAATATAAACAACACAATCAACTTGAGTTAATGCATATATATAGATTTCTGTATCCATCAGCTATGTAATATATTAATACATTTTTCAAGCTTTTATGAAATATTTACAATATTTAATTATGTACAAGGCTCATAAGAAAACTTTTAACGAATTTCAAACTGTGTATCATACAGACCATGATTTCTGACCATAGCTTGTTTTAAGTTAAATATTAATAGCAAATAATTAATATAAATTCCCACAGTTTGAAAATCTAAAAATGTACTTTAGTTTATAAATTAAAGAAAGAATCACAATAAAATTTTAAAATATTTATAACCAAATGATAATGAAAACACCTAATTTGGCATTATTAATCAATAATATGATACTGTGATTATGATAATCAAAACCTGTAAAGTTCAGCTAAAGTAACGCCTCAAGGAAAATTTATTTCTATAAAAACCTATACTGGAAAAAATTGAAGCCTTAAGTTACTGTTAATTTTTCTTCATCTTAATGAACAAAAGAAAAAAATCAAAGGGAAATAAATAAAAGTAAAAAATAGAAGAAATTAACAAAATAGAAAAAGAAGATATAATAGAGCATACCAGCAATGTCAAAAGCTGATTCTCTGAAAATAAAATAAAATGTTGAGAAACCTATTAACAGTACAAAGACAGACGAGGAAATACAAATGAAAAATATTCTGACTGAAAAAGGGACAATCTATAAAAACTGCAAAGAGATTAAGTAATAATAAAATAAGACTATCAAAAACCTATTTGCCAATAATTTTGAAAACTTCAAGTGGATAAATTCCTAAAAAAATAACTTAATAGAATAACTCAAGAAGAAATAAAAGCAGTAAATAATCCTATATATAGTAAAGAAATTGAAGCCGTGCTTTCAAACATCCCCACAAATAGAATATCTAATCTGGTTTTACAGGTGATATTTTCCCAAACTTTTAAGTAACAGACTATCCCAATTTTACGCAAACACGTCCAGAAAATAAAAGGAGGGGCATATTCTTCAGTTTATTTATGAAGCCCCAATACTAAACCATAGCCCTAACACTAAAACCATGCAAAGATGTTCCAGAAAAGGAAAAAAATAAATTATGCCATTCCATTTTGAAAATGGATGCAAATATTCTTGAAAATAAAAACATTTAAAAAATAATGCACCTTGAACAGCTTTAGCCCAAGTATGCAAAGATTATTTAATACTTTGAAAATCAAGAAATACGATTTACCACATTAAGAAATCAATAGGAGAAAAACATATGTATTTTGATAAATGTAGTAAAAGAATTTGGTGAAATTCAGCAACCATTCTTAATTCTGTTTAGTAATAAACAGCAACTTTTTTTTCTTATGAAGAATAGCTATTTTAACATGCAGAGAAAATATGTTCCTATGTTATTCTTATAATTGTAGAATAAATACAATTACCACTTATAATCCAGATTGTACTGGAAGTCTTAAGCAACAACATAAATGAAGAAAATGAATTTAAACTCATAAGGATTTATAGATTATATGTTCTTTTAAATAGACAGTCTAAAAGAATATACAGATAAATTACTAGAATATGAGATTTTAGCAAAGTAGCTGGATATAAGATCTATCTGTAATGCATTAGGAAACAATGAGAAAATATGAAAAGAAGACATCTTTTACAATAGTATCAGAAAATATCTAAGAATGTATCAAATGAAAGACATGTACTACTCTACAACAAAATTTTAAAATTAAGAGATATTATGGAAAAATAAATGGAGAGATTGATGATTTGTACATGTTAATATAAAGAACTCTTATTTTCAAAATATTATTTAAGAAAAGTGGAAATAAAGTTATAATTGAAAAAAGATATTTGTATTACTCAGCTCTAACAATTAACATATAAAATTATATACAGATTCTTTCAAATCAATTGAAAAAACACAATCTATTAGAAAAATAGACAAATGCACAAATAGACATTTTGCAGAAGTTATACAGCCAAGAAACATAAAAAGATGTCTTTAATCAGAATAATTAAACTAAGACCACATTTTATAGCTATTTAACTGGCAAAAATATTTTAAAATCTGACAAAATCAAAATACAGAAAAAAACATGGACCCATATGATCATATTGTAGCTGGGGTTGATGTAACAAATGTATGCAACCACTTTGGCTAACAGTTTGGAAATATTTTCTAAATTGGACCACTTGTACATCCTATGTCACAGCAATTCAACTCTTAATTGCTTACTCAAAAGAAATATTATCACTGTTCATCATGGCAAAAAAAAAAATAAATAAATTGAAACTACCCAAATACTCATCTGTAGGAGAATGAATGAACCAAGTGCAGAATAGTCAAATGATAGGTTATAAGCAGAAGTGAATAAACTATATTAATTTGCAATAATATGCATAAATTCTAATATTTTAATGTCAAGTGGAAAGGTAAACCTCCCAAATTACAGAGACCTTGATGTTTGTATAGAGTCTAAAATAACTAAAATCAAAATAGACTTTTAAATCCTATACATAGGTGAAATAAAATAGTTTAAAAAGCAAGTAAATGATGACTGTAGGATTCAGGATAAGGTTTGCCTCAGGTGGGAGGAGCCAGAGATGTGATGGCTTGGGGGAACCACAAGGTGAGACACAGGTTGTTGTCTATGGCCCAGCTTTCATTTGTGTTGATGGTTTGATAAGTGCTCATGTCATTATTAAAAATAACTAAATAAAATAACTGCTCCAGTGATGAGAGTGAGTGATGTACTAATGATATGATTAATCTAATTCTGTGCACTGGTGGTCCATAGACAGTTTAAATATAGGAAAAAGTGGGGAGGGGGAAGTAATTTGATAGAGATACCATTAGATGTGAGGTCACTTGTGGAGATCAAGGGTAAGTAAAGAAGTAAAGTGGAGATCAAGAAAAAGTAAAATGGGGTAAAATAAATGAGGTAGAAAGTAAAGAAACAAATAACAGCTCTGATGGGGACTTTTCCCATCATGTTTTGAGTTGCAAGAGGTTTTGTACAAGATGCCTGAGAGATCCACAATACCTATGGGCCACTCTTCCCTCTTGTGATAAAGCCAGTTAACATAAAAATGCTCTGGTCTGCTCCAGTCTTTGCAAAGAGATATTGCAAAGTTCAACTCTGTTTCTAGGGCAGCTTCCACTAAAAGGCAGATGCTAAATGTTTCTAGAGGGAACCAGCTGTGGGAAAACTATTAATTAGCCCCAGTCAGTATATGCAGATTCAGTTGGTGAACTCAATATAGAAAGCAGATGAGGGGAGTTGGGGTGGTGTTGTCTTGATAGGGTAAGAGAAGCATGCAAGGTTTTCATTCTTCCCAGTGGACTAGGAAAAGAGTTTAAGCTAAGAGAATGCTCAGAGTAGCTCCTGACTAGAGAAATAAGGCAGGGTATTCCTTGATTTTGGGGGAAGAATCAGTGAGAAAGAGGCAAGATGTCAGCTGAGAAATTTACTTTTTTTAATTTACTAATTTTATTTTTTAATTTTTAAAAATTTAATTTTCAATTATCATTGACATACAATATTACAATAGTTTTAGGTGTACAAAACAACATAGTGATTAGACATTTATATACCTCACAAAGTAATCACCCCAATAAGTTTATGACCCTTCTGACACCGTACATAGTTATTACAATATTATTGACTATATTCCCTCTGCTATACTTTACATCCCCTATGTTCACTGTAGTGCTATTTACAATAGGCAAGATACAGGAGCAATCATAATGCCCATCAATAGAAAATTGGATAAAGAAGTGGTACATATATACAATGGAATATTACTCAGCCATAAAAAATGAAACCTTATCATTTGTGACAACATGGATGGACCTAGAGGGTATTACACTAAGTAAAATAAGTCAGACAGAGAAAGACAAATAGCATATAATCTTACTTACATGTGGAATCTAAAGAACAAAATGAACAAGCAAGCAAAACAGAAACAGACTCACAGATACAGAGAACAAACTGATGGTTACCAGATGGGAGAGGGGTTGGGGGAATGTGTAAAAGAGGTGAAGGGATTAAAATGTATACATTGGCGGTTACAAAATAGTCACAGGGATGTAAAGTACAGGATGGGGAATATAGTCAACAATATTGTAAAAACTATGTATAGAGCCAGGTGGGTGGTAGACTTATTGGGGGGAATCACTTCATAAATTACATAAATGCCTAACTACTACGTTGTACACCTGAAACTAATATAAAACAATATTGAATGTCAACTATAACTGAAAAAAAAAGTCACAGAAATGTAAAGTTGAGAGATGTTTAAGACTTTGGAGTCCCAATCTCATAAAGCTGGGCTCCAGGAATCAATGGAACGTTAACAACCAAAATAAAATTTGAGGCAATTTCCAAAACATATTATAGTTTGTTATTTAGAAGAATTGCAATAAGAGTTGGTCAGAAATTACATTTAAATGTACCACATAATTTTTTTCATTAAAAAAAATATCTAAAACACCTCAAATGTTCCATCACTAAAATTAAAAGGAGTGGTTTTGAAACCCTAGATGTTCAAGGGCGTGCAGAGCAGTGGCCCACCACAAGCAAGTCTTTTTTTTTTAATTTTAAGTTTCATTTTTTACCTTAAAAATTCCTATAAACTTGGCATTCTAGTGTATATATATATATCCAAATTTGTTTCAATAGAGAAATATTTCAAATACCTTCCTATTAAGCAAAAATTCATGTTTCAAATATGCCATGTTTATCTTGCATCCCCTGGTTCTTTAATACGTGCTCCCTTTTGAGAAGAATCACTATAATTATCCTTTTTTCAGTTCACATTTTGCCTAAGTTTAATTTTTATTTAGTAAAAATACGTATGTCTAATATGTACTTGGCAATTCAAAGATGTAATTCTCAGCAGGTTGAAGAGAAATGAAACCGTTGCCCACATTCAGAAACTAGCACTCCTGTTTACTTTGCGTGCCCACCTGTTGCCGAAAAACGGGTTCTTGGTGTTTGTCGCAGGAAAGAATTCAGGGACACGCCGAATAAGCCAAGCAAGCTGTAGATTTATTAGAAAAGGATAGTACACTCTCAAGACTGCAAGAGCAGGCCAGCTCGGAGAAGAGCAGCTGCCCCCAAGAGAAGTGGGTTTGGGAATTTATTACACTTAATATGACAGGTCGTTAGAATATTCAAGCATTAAGGGGGACATTGTAGACATTTCTAGGTGGGCTCCTGGTGACCACTCCTTCCTGTCAGGAGAAGGAGTTTTTGTCCTCATTTGGCTCTCTAGAAACTGTCATGGCAACACGGGGTGGAGATTTTTCTTGGCTTCCAGGCTAATAATATTATAATCAATTATAATCAGTTAAAGTTCACCTAAAGTGGTAAGATGGCATCCTAGATCCTCTCTCAGCTGCTGAAATCCAGTTCCGGCTGGATTGTGTTGGGCTTTCTCCCTTAACTGCTGACCTTGCCTCCTCCTTCCTTGCCCTGCACTCCCTCGAAGCCCTGTTCTTCCTGCCTGTGGTAACTCACCCATTTGTGTGCGCTCCATGTCCCTTTGTAAAATGGGGACATTCACACCTACCTACAGCGGAGGCTTCTCCCTTCTTTCTGGGAACACAGCTAGACTACTTTCCCAGCTCCCCTGCCAGGTAGGTGTGGCTACATGACTGGGTTCTGGTCAAAAGAATAGGCATGTGAGAAGTGATCATTCTCCTGTCTAGCAAAAAAAAAGCCTAGAAACCTCCTGAGTGATCCCTCTTTGTCTCTCTCCCCTTTTCTGCAGGCTATCTCCACACCCAGGGGCACCTGGGAAGCCGCGTGTGACAGCTGGCACATCCTCATCAGCCCAAGCCCCTGAGTGCAGAGAGAAGCTCAGACCCCGGGGCCCACACACTGGGCTTCTCTTTTGCAGGAAATAAAGATGCATTCAACCGTGGGCGATATCAGGGTTTATCTATTACAAAAGAGTAAGCATTCCTCTATTAATAATACATCCCTCCCAAAAACGTGGTGAGGAGTCAGTAAGATCACCTACATAAAGTAATTAAAACCTAGAATATCATGAAATGTTCCTTCCTGTCTGTCTGAGGCCACGGGACCCTGAAACTACACGGCCAGCTCCTGGAGATCCACTTCTTAAATCGCAAGCTTGAAGTTAACCACAAATAACAAAGTCATGGAGTCGAGCTGTCGCAACGTGGCCTCCACATCCCTGAGGCATGTGATGTGTGTGTACTGACAGGAAAAAGCGGGTGGAAATGAAGAGAGAAGAAGACGAGTAACCTGGAGTTGGACTATAATATTCAAATGTATTTTCAAACCTGGTTTGTGCCCAAAGGGGCAGGGGAGAGAGAAGGGACATTCACTGAATCTACTACCTGCCAGTTGGAAGAATAAGCAACTCACATCGGTGGCCTCATTTCTACTTCAGAATAATCCTAAAGGCCCAGTTATTCTCTCCATGTACAAGTAAGAAGTGATGCTCCAGGAGACCAGATCTCACGGTTTGTGGGCAGCAGAGCGAGATTCAGGTCCGAGCTGATCTGGTTCTAAAGCCCTTGTCCTTTCCTCCTTTCTCCGTTTTCTTTTTAATTTGTTTGTTTAGTTAAGCATGGTTGGTATACAGTCTTATATCGGTTGTATTGGATTCAGGCATACGATATAGTGGTTCGACATTCTTATACCTTACAACGTGATCACGCCACTGATTGTAGTAACCCTCTGTCAGCGTGTCGGCTTACCGGAATATTATTGACTATATTCCCCTCTCACATTTCACTCCTCACTCCACCCCTCCTTCCTGGTCACCATCCCCTTGGCCGCTGCTTCTAGGAGTCTGTTCTTACTGTGCTTTTTGTTTGGGCCTGCTCTTTCCAAGGTGAACATTTAACCCTTCCGCAGCTCAGATGCTATGCGGAAGGTAGGCCGACCCCTCTCTCTGAAATAAAAGCTGGGCTCAGAGACCACCTTCAAGGGGGCCTGATTTAAGTGGCCAACCGCTGGAGAAGAAAGGCGTTAAAGGAAGCGCCTTTCTGCTGGGCATGCAGAACTTCAGGTTTACGAATTTAAGAGCAGATGAAAGAGGAGAAAACCAGGTTTTAGATTCAGGAGCTTCCTGCATCTGCCAGGCCACGGGGTGGGCTCTTCCAATTATGCAAGTGAACGATACCGGCCAATCTCATTCTCAGGTTCCAAGCAATCCACAATCATGAATTGAACAACTAAAACACTTGCTACCTGAGGTGCCGGCTGGCTAGGTCATCTCCGCTAGCCCATCTGACAGTAAACTCCCCGCACTGTGCTATCACTGGCTAAGGGGAATGCTCAGTGGACAAGAAAAGGAGCTTCCTGGGAGAGAATGCCACAAACTCCTAAGTCACAGATAGAAATTGCTCCTGGGGCTACAACCTTTGATTTCTTAGTGAAAGCTCATGACAAGTCCCAGCCATACAGTCTCCCTGGCCCTCAGCAGGTATTGCATAACTGTAAGGGCATTAAACTTGGGCTGGAAAGCTCTTAGGAAGCCCAGACTGTTGTTCAGAAGCAGGTTGATGTTTGAAAGTTAGTACCGCTCTCCCTCAGTTTGCTCATCCGGAAAATGAAGCTAAGAGACCCAACTGCGGGGTCATAGTGAAGAGCAAGTGACGGTCACAGGAATCATCACAGTGTCTTACTCCATTCTGAGGGGCATGGTCAGCTTAGGCTTGGGGAGACAGCACCTCAGCAGAGCATGAGTGGGAAATGCTCAAAGTATAAAGACCGGAGTGGGCCTGAGCTGGGAGGAAGTCTGCTGGCCAAAAATGGCCCCGAGGTGAAAGATGGAGGAGGTGCCTGACTGGGGAGGTGAGATACTGTTTGAAGGAGGTGAATGGACAGGGTTGGAGAATGAGATGTAAGAAAGGGTAGGATGAAGAGGGGGACAGAAATAACGTGCGGCACTCACCCTTTCTGTCCCCAGCCCGTCAGCCACATGCAGATGCAAATCCACAAGTACAGTGACTAAAGGGGCTCTCTGTGGAGATGGGCTGCAGGACCCTCCAAAATGCATTGAGGGCCCTGAGAATTTTTCGTTTTGTTTTGTTTTGTTTTGTTTTGTTTCTTTTCTTTTTTTGGCAGAAAGAGCCTGACCAGGTGAGCCCGCTGGCCAGCCTTGCTTTATTCCTGCCTGTGCAGAAACATGTAATGAGCTGTCTCTAGGAGGCAGTCAGGAGCCTTAGCCAGCGGGCCCAGTTCTGAAACCTGCAACCAGGCCGTCCACCCCATCACAGCACTGCCCTTTGGGCTGCGATTTAGGGAGAGAGAGAGAGAGAAAAGGAAGGAAAGAAGAAAGAAAGAAGAGGAGGGGAGGGGAGAGGAGGGGAGGAAGAAGAAAAGAGGAAGGAGGTAGGGAGGGAAAGCAAAGGATGGGGGAGGGGAGGGAAAGGAAAGAAGGGAAGGAAGGAAGGACAAGGAAAGGAAAGATGGGGCAGGAGGGAGGGAGGGACTCAGGGAGGGAGGGGACCTGAATGAATGCCTTCCCCCAGGGCAGGGCAGGAGCCCGGAACACCTGACCAGCGGAAGGAGCATCAGACCACGGGGCCCAGAGTCTAAGGTTTCGCCCAGGCAGAAACGTGGGCACAGATGGGCGATTCTGGGAATTTGGTCTGCCCTCCAGTTCCAAGAAGGATGAGGCCACAGGCCGACACTGGAATCCAGTCCAGGGGCTGGGAGTCAGTGAGGGCACCCCAGCCTCGGGTGCCTCCGTGGACACGAGCCGTGGACCAGGCCAGGAAGGACCACAGCGACTGTGGGACGGCGGTGCCTTTGCTGCCAGAGACATCCTGCCTGAGACTGGGAGGAGGGCCACCGCCCGGGGACATTCCAGCCGCCTCCGCACCGCTGCAGGAAGAGGACATAAGTCACACAGACTATCGGACTGAAGTCGCATTGCCCTCTGTGGACGTCTAACTCAGACTGGAGGCTATCTGCCTCTGGATTTACCATTCTTGAAATGGAGAATCAATTCCTTTAAAAAAATCACCTGCCCTGAGAAAAACATCGTTCAGACGCCCGGAGCCTTGGGGGGCGAAAGGCCGAGGCAGCCGGAGGGGCGGGAGCCCACCCTCACCGAGCTCCCGGCTCAGACCGGCAGGCAGGCGGCAGAGAGCAGGGGCTGCTCTGCGTTCACTCACTCAGGTAAGCGCCCTGAATGCCCTGCGTGCCCCTGTCACTGCCGTGTGTACGCTACACAGGTCCCCTGCCCTCGCACCTCCGGGAAGGCAGATGTTAATCCAGGAACTCCAAAAGGTTGGGCAGGACCTGCGCAAGCCCTGTCCACGCCAGGCAATGATGCCACCAAAGGTAGACCCAGGACAATGACCCTGAAGCTTGTTCAGTACAAACTCTGACTTCTCAAATCAGAAAGACCGACTCCTCCACAGGGTGACGCAGTCATTGTAAGTTGACGCTGATATGAAATGACAGAGGTGATTCCTGGCACTGTCAACCTGGCCTGAGTCCCCGACGCCTGAGGGAGATGGGTAGAGTCGGGAAACCATCACCAGTGACATTATTGTTTAAACAATTCCTTTCTTCTCTGCATTCAGAGCTCTGGACTATCTGGCCTACTCAGATCTAAGAAACCTCAGTCTGGCTAGTGTGGTGACTAGATACGTGGGCTGTCCGGAAAGTATCCAGCCATGTCACATGAAAAATAGAGGCAGTGGAGTTCTTTTGGACAGCCCTCGTCGAGGCAGCTCTCGCACCTGAGCCCTTTGGCGCCCCACATCCTGCGCACCTGTAGTCTCACCCCCCTACACACAAGGGAACCCACATTATCCTCAGGGAGGCCAACTGTGAGGACCCCCCAGGTGATCTTTGAGGTAATCTTGCTACTGGACCACCCTCTAAACTTGAACCTCCTAGGGACTGGGCCCCAGCTTTTGCTCTTTAAAGTTATACCTTGCTCCCCCATAATCAAGGACAGGGTTCTACATCATTCCCTTTGACTCTGCCGGTCTAGCGCCAAGGGCGAGTCCCCCTCCCGGAAACCCCACCTCCTGCTGCTTCGGCCTGCCCTCACCTGAGCTGACCATCAATTTCTGGACCTCCACACTAAGGATCAGTTCTCTGAGCTTGCCTGGATGGATACCCCAATCTCCGTGTCTGCTGGTTTCTAGCTAAGTAACTCACATGTCACCTATCCTTTCTCTGAGTCATCCGCCTCAGACCCAAGTCTCAACTCATTTCCACACACAGGGTGGCCCCAAAGTAGGCGTACAGTATAGTTTTTCTTTAGCTGTGTGTCAGTGTGTGTGTGTGTGTGTGTGTGTATGTGTGTGCGCACCCATATAATCCTTTGTGATGAATTTCATTGATTCAACTCTATATGTGTGTATAATTCCCTCTGGTTACAGATCCACAGCTAATACCCTCCCTTCCTCAGAGTCCCAGTTCTAGACTCTTAGCAACCTGCCCTTCTAGGACAAGGCTGAATCACAATATTCTTTGTATCCCACTGAGAGTCTCACATATAGTCAATTTTCAGTGGGTCATTAAGTGACAGACAGGTCTTTCCCACGTGGATGCACTTCCCAAGGGGTCACTGAGACAAGGGCACATGGAATGACCTTTCTGACTGGGGTGATGACAGCACAGGGGCCACAGCACTGATGTCTCCTGGGCCAACCCCACCTGGTCCACAGCCCTCAACTTCATTTCCCAGCCACGTGTCACACTGTCAACCCTTTGCTGCTTGCTCCTGAGGAATAAAGAAAGTAAGAACACTGTCCAGGTCTGGCTCCCCCAGTGCTCCCACCACACCCCACTCTGCCCTCCTATTTTTCTTCTCCTCTTGTCCCCCATCCACCCTACTAGGTACAAGAAAAAATAATAATAATAACAAATAGGAAGGCTAATTGTAAGCGTGTGCAGTCCCAGTGGGTATCCTGGTCTGCCTTGAGCCCTGTTATTTTCTCCCGTGGCCAGCTTTGACAAGCCTGATGACATTTACGTTTTCCAAAAGCTTCAGTAAGAGGCACTTTAAGCTGCAATCGCCTCCACCTAATTTCCCCAGTCAGAATTTTTTTTATTTTTTTGGCTTAAATCACACAACAGAACTGAGGCCTGAGCTGTTCTGACAACTTGTCACGGAATAGGGCTCAGCCCAAATGGGCTGTCTTGAAAACCAAGGACAAAAGAGGGGAAAATGGACTAAGTGGCCTAAAAAATGAAGTGGAGCATCTGGAGGAAGTAAGGAGATTGGCATGAGTCAATTTGTTAAAGTTCTAGAACAGGTGGCTCGGTACTATTTGGGGCCTAAAACCTACAGAAAATGTGTTCATTTCTCCAGGAGGGAAGCAGCACGGTGCGGGGGCTGGAAGGGCCAATCACCCCACACCCATGGTGGGGAAGGAGGCGTGCCCTGGGTCACCCAGGTAGAACCCCACCGGGAAGGTACGGATTCCTTTCCTTACACACAACTCGATACGGAAGGATTAGTGTCCGAGGGAAATCCAGACCCGGGTGTGTAGCTCATAGCTGCACAGTGACCCAGATCGTAGAGGAAAGACACTAGACGAAACGTTGTACTCATTTTTAAATACATGTATTTACTGAAGAATGATGTACCTACACAAAAGTATTCAAAGTACAAGGGCTCATCTCAATAAATGCTCGCAAGGCAACCTCATTCATGCAACCACGACCCAATTCAAGGGACAAACGTCTCAAGAAGTTTTGCTCATGCCACTCAGTCACTAACTCTCCAAAAGGTTTCATCACCCTTATTTATAAAACCACAGATTAATTTTGCCTATTCTTGTACTTTATAAAAATGGAATCATATATGTGTGTGTGTATGATTAATGTATCTATATATATATATATATATATATATATATATATATATATATATGTGCACTTAACATACACACTTTACTGTGTCTAACCATGTTGTTAGATACAATAGTCATTCATTTTCATTGATGTATAGCATTCCATTATATAATTATATCACAATTTGTATATTCATCAGACTTTGGATAGACATTTGTGTTATTTCTAGTTTGGGCTCTTGGGAATAATGCTACTATGAACACTCTTTGTGTCTTGGTACACATCAGTACTCATTCCTGTGTGGGTACCTTCCTGGGCATAGAATTGCTAGTTCATAGGATTAATATCTGTGTAGAGTCAGTGCTAGTAGATTCTGCCAAGTGATTGTCTAAGGGTTTCTAGCACCTTCTCCTCCTACTAGCACAGCCCAAGAGTTCTAGTTGCTCTACACTCCCACCAGCATATGGGTTTGCTGCTAGCCACTCGGTGAGTGCACAGCATTTTAATTTTCACTTCTCTGATTACTAAAGTTTGTACCTTTTCTGATGTGACTGTTTGGATAGATTCTGTTAAGGCTTCTGCCTATATTTTCTAATGAATTCTCTGTCTTTTTCTCATTGATTTATAGGACTTCTTTATACATTCTGGAGACAAGTTCCTGGTTGGTTATATGTATCCAGGCACAAAGTGTGACATGTTGCTTACAGAGAGAGCTTCATGCCAGAAACCTCAATTCTCATTGTTTTCCTCATCTGTCTCCCACCTTTGTTTTAGGCCTGGTGTCATTTGCCCCATTCTCTCTACTATCACCCCAGGCTCCAACAAACATTCTGTCTATTCTATCTCACTTCTATGTGGCCTGGATACAGGTACCCTGACATCACATCCCAGAGGCACTCTGGCTATCAGCAGACACAGGCACACTCACCCAGTCTTTGTGCTCTGGTCTTGGGCCACATGCCAGCCTTTAACACAGCCCCAAGGCTAACCTGGGACTGTGAGCTCAGAGAGGATGAGAGGATAGGTGTGGAGGTGAGCTCTATGCAGGGAGCAGTGAGGCATGACAACAGCATGAGGGCCAGACGTGTCCATGGGCGGGTCTTTTCAGAACCCAAGCAGTGAACACCTGAGAAAAGATCCCAAGTCTCCTGGTCTGGTTGTAGGTCAGAAGGTCAGGAGGTCAGAATCTTGTCTCCTCACTGCCTAGGCTAACCAGCTTGTTTTGGTGTGTCCAGGATGGCCTGAAACTCCTATACCCCAGGACACCCCTCAGTGAGAAGGGGATTACTCACCCTATTCCTGCCTTTAAATAGCTGTGGGTCTTGGGCAAAACTGCATTCCCACTCTGACCTACAAAATCTTCACCTATCAAATGAGCTGAGCATAGGGTATCGGATCTTTACTTTTCCTTTCTGACTTTTTCTTGTCGTTATTCCAGTATCTTTTAATAACTTACCGTCAAGAGGCAGATGCAAGAATTTTATGATGGAGGTGGGTATAGGTTCATCTCCATGTTAACTTTTCCCAAATGATAATGTCAACCAAGAACTGAGTGCCTCAGTGTGCCAGACACTGTGTTCTATGTTCTGTGGTCATCACCCTTTTTGATCTTCATGACATCATTATTGACACTATTTCATTTCTATAGGTGAAAACAAAGACTCCAAGAGTTTGAGCACTGGGCACAATATAATACAGCATGCCAACAAAACACTGGTATTCACTCCCCCGTCTGCCTATTTCCAAAGTCCCCAGCTTCACTTCAGCCCGTTACACCAATTTGCACCTGATTGCTCTGTGCTTTCATGTTGTCACTTGTAAATTGATGCTCCTTCACTTCCTGCCTTACACCTGTCCCAGGACAAGTTGCTTTGATATGTCCCATCTCATCTGATAACCACTTGATAGGGCTGTCATGCAGCCAGGTAAAAGCCCTAAAAAATTAAAAATGTTCTCTAAACAAAAGAGATTGTCATTAATAATGCCTAGAGAAAGCCAAAGCACATCTACAAGGTTTGGACAACTAGGATGTGGCAGGTCTGAATGACTGCTTCCTCTCTGAAATAAGCTTTCCAAATGTGATGTTTCCTGTGTCTGAAGAGACCAGAAACTCATCTGAAAGGAAAAAAAAAATATATATATATATATATATATATACACACACATATATACACATATATAATATATATACACACACATATATATTATGTATATGAACAAAATAGGAAGCAAGAGTCAGGGGACCCAACCACCAATTCCAGTAATCTATTCTCATCAGCATGAGAACTGACTGAAATGTAAGGATTCAGCCATTTACACTGTGATTCCCAGGCTGTTTGCTGTCTCATCTCAAACGGTATTAACATCTCTGTAAGACCATGTCTGAATATGGAGATTGGACTCCAGTCATTGAAAAGCTGGACAAGCCTTTGTCCAGAAGGCAAGAAAAAGAAAACCACAAAATATCAAAAACAACAAAAACTGAGGTAACAATACAGTAGAAGAGGTGAGTCAAAAGCCCAGCAGAGGGGACCAAAGATGGTCTGGGATGGGCCCATGCCTGAGTTGTGGACTCTAAGAGGATTTTAGGTGTCAGAGGGAACTAATACCTAATCCGAGGTCATCTCCTTGAGGTCCTGATGAATGCACAGACCTTTGTCCCAGAAAAATGTACAAAGGTAAAATCCCATACACAGAATGTTCCACAAGGCATAGGGGTTCCAGCCCCAAAGCCTAGCCCTGGGACCCCTACCCATCACCATTCCTCCTTTTATGGGAGGAAACATAAAACCCATAAAGTTATGGTAGTTTCTCCAAGATCAGCAAGATCTCAAGGTAGACTCAAGACAGTAAGACTCAAGAGGGGCTCGCAGGTTCCCTGTCTCCATACCAGAACTATTCCCATGGAGGGAAGCTTCCAGGTCAGAGTCTGTGTCTGTACTTCCTATGGACACCCTATAACTGTTCTCAGCCTTGCTGTCCATATTGGAAGGTCCAGGAGGCCCCTGATGTACCCACAAACCTGGGGATGATTCTCCACTAAGGAGACACATGAGGATTCAGAAGCAGCTCAGATTCCTCCCCTAAGGCTAATAGACCTTCCCCAACCCTTTGGGTTGAACTACTCCTGCCTCAGTTTCCCTATCTGTAAAATGAGGGTTGACATGAGAATTAAATCCGATCTTTACAAAATGCTGCGGTTACTGCCTGGTACATAGTAAATGTTGCATAAATGTTTGTCAAGTGAAAGGTAATGAAATTTAGAAAGAAAAATGGAGGCACCAGAGCTCATCCCCTGTAGACGGTACTGAGGAAATGGAGATGATGGAGATGACCATGAGGCCTGATGAACTGGGGGTGTCCCCAAAGGAGCTGTCATACAAACTCCTGCTTCCTAGGCAGAGCGGTGGGACACCATCACAGGTCACCACTAGGGCCTTGAGGCCATGAGTAAATTGCAACTTTTTAAAGTGTTTTCTTTCTTTTGTGCCAAATTTTGAGCAGAAAGCAGAGGATGGAAGCGCTGAGGCTGGGGAGGCAAGAGATGTGATGGTGGCCCCTCTGTGGCCTTATAGGTTCACAGATACGTCTTGGCCTAAAAATCACATGACCCACCCAACTACCAACCAACAACTCGCCAGCCAGTCAACCAACCAACCAACCAACCAACCAAGTAGCTAATTTCAACAACAGGCAACTAGAGACACACGCTTGGGGTGAGAGAGAGGGATTCAGCTTGGACAGGCCAGTTTTCTCAGTGGCCACAGCTGTTTTCCTGGAGCCTGGAATCCAGACCTTGGAGCTTCTCTCCCCGAGGCCAGAGCCTCTTCTTCCTTCTCTCCGGGGTCTCCACCTCCACCTCCCCCTGCTTTTAACTGCTCTGCAGCAACAGCGAAGAACACAGCACAGGGCCGCGAGGGAGTGCGGGCAGCACCGCCTCCCTTCCTGATGACTTTCCCTTCGCCCTGCTGTCAGTAGTAGGCTCTAGGCTGCAGGGAACCAGCCTTCGAGGCCAAACCCTCCTGCCAGTGGGTTTTGTTTTCTGGAAGTAAACTAATTGGACAGAAAGGGTGAGGAGAAGAGAGGAAGTGAGCAGGTAAGAACCGAGAGCTGTGCTATCAAGGAGGAAAGAGGAGGAAGCTGTGGTGGAGAGTGTGTCAAACTTTCCGATGACTAAGATCAAGATGAACAGGAATAATTGCCAGTCACCACAAGACCTTGGCTATACCCATGCTCATCGCCATGGGGACATCAGCGGCTGTTAGAAGTTCCTGCTAAGTCCGAGGACCAGGGATGAGGATGGAGACTTTCTGCTATGACTGTGAACTCTCTCCTGATACCACCTGCTGGCATTCCCCCACACCCGTTTCCGTGGAGAGTGCTGGCACAGCAGCTCACACACATCGCCACGCGCCTACCTCGGCCTCAGGAAGTTGGAGAGGAGGGCGGTCTTAGACATCCTCTGGGTAGAGGTGCTGGCTACCCACCCCGTTGCCCCAGCTGGGCTGGAACATGGAAAACATCTGTGCTTGGAGCCAGGACAAATGATGGAAAAGTGGGTTTCAAATCACGGACGGAGCCATTTCTGGAATTTGTTTTGGCCACTTTTCCTAACCCCCTGCCTGGGAAGCAGGAGCTTGTGTGCCAGCTCTTTTGGGGATGCCTCCATTTCATCAGGCCTCACCACACACCCCACTGTCTATAGGGGATGAGCTGTGGTGCCTCCATTTTTCTTTCTAAATTTCGTTACCTTTCACTTGACAAACATTTATGCAGAGTTTACATTGTACCGAACAGTAACCTAACCATTTTGTAAAGATTGACTGATTTAATTCTCATGTCAACCCTCATTTTACAGATAAGGAAACCAAGGCAGGAGTAGTTCAAGTAACTCGCCCAAGGTCACACAGCCACAAGTGGCAGACCTGGGATCCTAACTCAGGCAAAGCTGTCCCTTGCAATGTGATGTGACGCCAGGATACTCCTCTCCTGCTGTGGCCAGAGCCCTCCCCATCTCAGGACACGGGTATCTTCTCACTGGCCTACCCACCACATCTGTCCTCTCCCCACATCTCCAATCCATGCTGTATTTCTGTCATCATGCTCTATCTCAAGATCTATTTCCTCCTGCTGGTTTTGCCTAGACTTCCTGGCTCTGAAATGAACAGTGGAAACCATCAGCTTGCATACATTCCAGCCTTCTCTTGTCATTACTCTCCAGTTGTCCCAATTGTGTATAAGCTCATCACCCCCTCACCCCTGACCCATGCAGTAAATACAACAGTTACACCCTATGGGTCCAGGGACATTGCTGCCCAGCATTCAGCCCCAAGAGCTTCTGAAAAGCCCACCCCTTTGCACCCAGCCCCCAGCAGACTGTGCCCCTGCGAATCTGCCTAAACCCAGCACGCACACACTGCTGAACGCCCTCAGCTCGTGCTCCCACAACATCCTGTAGCCCCAACGCCCATCTCCCAGCCAGGCCCTCCCACCCATCCCTGCTTCCGGCAGCTCCTCAAATTTGGCAGCTAGAGGCAGGGGATAGCAGCGTCTGACCTTGGGCTCTCTCCTCACCCAGGAGGCTTAGGGCCTTCACCAGACCCTGCTGGGGGCCCACGGCGGCCCGTTCGCATCCAGGGCCCTGTGAGTCTCCCGGAGACGCCGGAGAGCTTGAGAGGCTCCTCTGCTGCCGGAGACGCCGCCTGGGCTGGGCCTCTCCAATTTCAACCTAATTTAAAAACATCCCATCCTCTAGCTTTCACTAGGAATAAGCTATTGTCTGCTTCTCCTCCGCATCTGCATCTCATTTGTTACCAGTACTTTCTCCCGGTGGGTCCCTTCAGTTTCCCAGAGCCTATTAAAACAGCCACGTCGGCCTTATTTATAGAAGATTAGGTTACGATATATGCAATTCCCTTCCTTTCATGTCTTGGGCAATTTATTCTTCGTCTTCTTCAGCATGGCACCTGCTTTTTGTCCTTCCGCAGCCATCTCTTTACTCCCAGACTGGGATTCGAGTTTGATATGGACATTGCCACCAGTCATCTTCTATTACTCAGGTGGGGTGTCACGGGAGGAAAGTGGTCCTCACATTTCTCACTTGCAAACCAGGACATGATTGAACTTGGCCGTCCGCAGAGGAAGGGAAACGCAAGCCGTGGGTACCAGGTAGTCAGCAATTGAGGAGGAGGGGGGCAGACAACCCCGAGATCTGCTTAGCTGCAGTATCCTGGCGTTTGCCTCCCCCTCCACGATCCCTGTCTTAAAAATGGGCACCTCCAAATTAATACTTGCTATTGAATAAATGAGGGAGGGGAAGGGGAAGGAAGGGAGGGAAGGATGAAAGGAAGCTCTATGAGATATTGTCAACAAGCTTCTAGCACTTTCCTGTCTATACTGGGAATCAGCAGGGAAAAGTCTAGCCTCAGTTAAAGGACAGCACCTCTATCTTTAGTTATGAGTCTTAGCAATCATGATGTAATCATTAGCATCTATATGGGTTCACAGTTCTCAACCCACTTTTGCTAGTACTTCAAGGAGCACTAATTGATACTACTGATCCTCAAGGACGAAGGAGCAACGGTGACCTAGAGCTGGGACACAGCCCATTCCCCTGCAACACACAATTCTGGACAGAGAGGGCACACCCGAGGTCTGGTCTGTGCTTTCAGGGCCGCCCACCAGCCAGAAGACAGACATGGTCAGGACTTAGGTTTACAGGGATGCCAAGGCAGCCTTGGTGGCCTTGGTGGCATGGTTTCAGGAGCCGGGAGAAGCCCTCATACGACTCCTATCTTCCAACTCGCTCAGGAATGATTCAACTTGCCCTTATAGGAGAAAACCCTCCTAACACACTCCTAGAGCTCAGGGTCGTAAGGTAAAATCTTCCAAACGTGTCACAGATACTACTTAGAGTCCTACTAAGTGACAGGACTGAGCCCACATGCTTTGCCTGATAAGGCAAAGAGAGAAGAGCAGTAGAAGTCACAGTCGGTGGCAGTCAAGAATATGTGCCCCTGAGCCAGACTACTTAGGATTGAATCCTTACTGCACCCCCTCTAGCTGTGTGAATTCAGGCAAACTACTTCACCTCTCTGGGCCTCAGTTTCCTCATCTGTAACATGGAGTCGATAATAGTACTCGCTCGTAGGATTTGTTGTGAGGATGAAATGGAGTGACACCCATAAGCACCTGTAACAGAACTTGGCACATGGCACGTGTTTCATAAATGGCACTGGTGTTCCTTGAATTTTTATTATTATTACAGAAAAGGTATGTTCTTACCCAAGCAGAGAAGAGAATTCAGGAAAAGTACCTTGAACAGTAAGAAGCATATATTTATACCCTATGTCAGATGTCAAAATCTTACATTGAGACATTGCATCGACTAGCTATTGCTATGTAAGAAACCACCCTAAAACTCAGCACAGCCATCGTTTACCTCTGATGTCTGTAGATCGGCTGATGTGAACCGAGCATCTCTGCTTAAGCTGTGGATCTGAATGGACTGGGCTCCTTGCTGAGGTTTAGACTCAGGTCTGCTCCTCTCATGTTTATTTTAGGACTCCGGCTGGGCCAGTACAGCCCCTGGAGGAAATTCTTCTCCTGGTGAGACTCAGCAAGCAGAAACAGACAATTCTCTGAAGGACAAGACACAGAATTGGCACACTAGCCCTTCCACCCATGTTCCTCCAGCCAAAGCAGATCATGCGCCGAGATGGCCATCAAGAGGCAGGAAATGCACCGCCATCTGCTGGGCGTGGGCAGCTTCAAAGTGACATGGTAAAGATGGTCCTACTGTGCCATTCCCTCTATATGCTCCTTCTTTATCTATTGACCTCACAGCTTTCCGTGCTCCCCAGCCACACTAGGTGTTTGCAGGCCATCTGGGATGGAGATTCAATTTGTTCTTTGAAATTCAGGCACCTCTGCACATCAGAGCCGTACTGTGGCACTTGACAAAAATCCAGACCCCGAAGAGCCCTGTCATCCCACGAGTGAATGCCAACTGCCCACCCCAAGGAGACCAAAGCTGGGCAGGCCAATGCAGGGCCAGGAGGATGCACTCCCAATACTCTGAGCTTGGACGGGAGTGGGAGGGACCAACTGCCCTCTCGGAGCTGAATTTACCCCAAGAACTTTTTGACCCCTTTGTAAGAGCGTGGCTCAATTTTGAGGGCAAAGTACAGTTAATAGCTTTGAAAACGCACAGCCGGAATAAAAATTGTTACCAAAGTGGGTTCTTCAAATTTTAGATAAAAGCAATTGCCTGTGAAAGCTCCAGCCAATTGAGTGGAGCTGAATGCAGTGAGATGACTTAATGCAGCTATGATGGAGAGTCAGAAACAGGCGTAGGGAAGGGTCAAGGTCACAGTGTATGTCTGCAAGCAAACAGCACCCGTCTGTGTCTGCCAGCAGACAAGAGAGGGCTTGAGGGGTGAAGAGCAGAGTCCCCCTCCTTAAGGTTGGTACCAGGGCACATCCATGTATTTCCTGTTTAGGGGGGAAAAGTGTAACTCACTGCTGCGTTCATTTAATTTTACATAAACACAGTTTTCAATGTGAAAATAAAATATAAAAACTGTTCTTGGTGTTATTGCTAAACAGAACTGTCTCTAATTCTAATGTGTATGATGATCAGTATTTAATAATATTTTTGCGTGTGATGAATTCCAAAGCTCGGGACTTTGGGGGTTAGGACTGTGATCCGTGCGTTTTCTGGAATACACGGTGCCGACAGGAAGTGGGCTGGGCTGGTGAGCTCCAGGCGTGTGCGGGCACAGACGCCCCCTGCACTTCCTCTGGTCACCACACTGCCCTGCTCACTACTGTCATGTTCCTCAGTGTTAACAAGAACAGAAGCCCACCTGATACCGACTACTGTGACTTCATTCATTCTAGCAGTTTCTAGAAGAAGCCCAGCGTCTCTTCAAGCAGATGAGAAAAATCAACATTTCAACACAGGCTGATGAGCGTTAGGACAAAGCCCTGGTCCTGGTGCTGTGGGAGACTGGAGGAGAAGCACCCGGCCAGCAGGCCCGACAGCCGGGCAGGAAACACCGCCTGGTGTGGGAGGGGCTGCTGAGCCATCTAGAAAAGGGACCTGCACAAGCAAAGCTGAGACATTCAAGAATGGTAAGCAAGTCTCCATGGCAATGACGAAAGCCGTGTCAGGCACGGTGAGAAATGACAGTGAAGGGGCCAGCAGTGGCCCCTTCACAAAAACCTCAGTTGAAACCCTTGGAAAAGAATCAGTTGGGGCTCTGTGTATGTCTGAGGTAGAGGAATTTTGGCTCCAAGGGAAGAGGATGCAGGAGGTAGTCATGCCACCCCATCCGCCTCTGTCCCCTCTCCAGCTCCCACAGAATGACCCCTCATTTCCAATTGCCTTATGATCACCCAACCGGCCGTCAGGCCCCCCACAACTTCCTGGCAGGAAGAGCATTTCAGGTTTGCTGTGAGTGACAGACCAGGACCAGGAGCTGCTGTCCGCGTCCAGGAGCCCTGTGTTCCCAGGACATCCTCTGCCATGTCCCTTGAACTGGAATTAGTTTGAACACATCCACTTGTCCATTAGACGGTGAGCTCCCTGACCACCCTGGCCTATATAGGGGTCAGATGAGTAAAAGGAGGAAAGAATTGATTAAAGAAAGAATGTAAATTTTGCTCCAAATGGCATTGGATGAGAAACCAAGAGGGCTCAGGAAAAAATCCAGCTATTAATGCCTCTATTTTTCATAGTATGTGGCTGGATACTTTCCGGACAGCTTTCGTATATTCTTGCTTATAAGGAAATAGAAACACTTCATTAGAGAGAGAGAGAGAGAGAGAGAGACCATCCGAGAGGTGGGGCGGGAGGCTTGTGGGAAGGGGGAGGGGCCCTTAAAGGACAGACTACGAAGGCGAATATTGTCTATCTACATTACGCACCACCAGGGGTGGATGGACACATACATGACTGTTTATTTCATGTCAAGCATGATGCTAAGTGTTTTGCATGCACACGGATTCCTGTAGCAGGTATGGCATTTTCACCATTTGCCCATGAGGAAACCAAGGCATGGAAAGTTAAGTAAATTGAACAAGACACTACATGTAGGAAGAGGAGGAGCTGGGTTACTGATGCAGCCATCAGACTCCACAACGTGCTACAGCACTGCTGTGCTGCACACACATGAGCGTGCGCGCACACACACACACACACAATTGAGAAATGCGTGGGAGTTCCCTGGTGGTGTAGGCTTAAGGCTTTGGCGCTGGTGCTGTCAACGCTGCGGCCTGGGTTCGATTCCCAGCCAGGGAACTACCCACATACAAAAATAAAAAGAGAGAAATGCGTGACCTACCCCAAATGCAAGTCACTCTCAGGAGAGTGGATCAGAATGGTAGAGATATAGGCAGAAACAGATGTGTATGCAGAGGCATTAGGATATAAATGGACATATTGATCATCTTGTTCAGACAGATGTCAGGATCCTGGGACCTAAACAGCCGTCATGCTCCATCAAGGTCATCTCTCACTGTGAAGAGCACTAGGAAAATTTATACATAGAAGACAAGGTCAGCCAAGTTCCTTTATAACTGTGAGGACTGAGTTCTAGGGCAGCCCCTGCTCACATGGGCTGGATCTCCTGAAGGACTCCTTCTGCCTAGACCTCTGGTGGATGCTTGGCTCTCTCAGCTGTATTTTGTCTCTCTGAGACTGAAAACTGACTAGGAAGAGTGTGCCATCCAGAGAGAAGCAAGAGCCAGAGAAAATGTGCCCACTGGCAAGATCTGCTCCACAGACCCTGGGCATACACCAAGCCACTGAGCCCGCCCCAGACCAGACCTCTCTGTGCAGCTGTCTACCTGGCAGCCCACCTGGACAGCTCAGAGACAGCTCACACTTAACAAGCCTAAACCCAAACACAGGCCCTGCTCTGCAAATTGGGCCTTCTTCTTGTGCTCCCTCCTTCAGGGCATGACCCCACTACCCCACAAGCTGTACACATCATCCTTGACACCCACCTTGCCCCCAAGCCCCAGATGCTACCCATGAGCAAATTATGTCCACATTACCCCCAAACAGCACTGGAATCCATTCACTTTGCCCCATTCCACTGTTATCTCCTAAGTTACAGTCCCATCTCACCACCTTTGGGGGGCTCCAAAACCAGCACCGTGTGTCACATTAAACGTCAAAGTATCCTTCAGGAGGCAGGTGGGCATGACTTAGCAGACTGGGCAATGCCCTCACTCTCTCCCTCCTGACACGCTGTGTCTTGGTGTGCCCCGTTAACAATGGTATCTTCTCAGATGGTCTCAGAATCCTCCCAACCTTTCTCAATGAGAGGGTAAGTGACCACAAAAATCTTTCGTACCTTTTATACCACCCGGAGATGAGCACCTGCCCAAATGCGTAGGGTCATCTAAATTAATGATTACTTCTTTTTCCTTTACAAAAAGGCATGTGCTCCCAATTAGCTGATCCACTGTGATGGCATGTGGCCATAAATAATATGCTTCCAGGCAGATAGTTTTAAAACACAAACATGCTGAATTAACCTCCTTCGAAGTTGAATGCTTTTAGGAATGAATGAAGAGGCTTCTTTTCAAAGAAATTTGAGCTAAGGAGAGAGCCACTTGAAATGGGTATTTGAAAATGTTAATATTGTTACTCGATTTTGTTGCCAAAAATGAAATGTGTTTTACTTCTAAAATGCATCATGTAGATCTTTTTAAAAATGAAAATGGGCTTTTTAGCCTGTCTAAAATTTTTCAAATTAAGTATTATATTTAATTTTTAATCTATTTGTTAAAATAACAAAAATACATCTTCTGATTTGTTTTAAAGAACCAGTGACTGACATCAAGGAAAATAGATATTTACTAACCAAGTCTCAACAAAACCATTCATAACAAATAATAAATACCTAAAATGATAAATAACATGTTTTAGAAAAAGCAGCCAGTGATGTATTTCTTGCATTTGGATCTGCCTGTCTTTACAAAATGTCTTTTCCAGCAATGGACAGAGAATAAAAGAAAGTATTGAAATGAACTGTACTTAAAATCGAATTTATAGATCACAAAGTGATACATTAAGATTCAGTAAACACAATGAAAGCATATTCACTTATATGTGTGAACCATTAACAACTAAAATAAAACTAAAACAAAAATACTTTAAATAATGTTCACCTTTATATCAATATTATTGGGGTTTACGATACATATTTTGTAAAGTACATAAGGCATTAATACAGTACACTCTCTGTTAACCAGAACTCTTAAGAGTGCCGGTTGCTTGAGTTGCGGTTAATGGAGAGTCTGTGTACATTTGTCTGACGTGTACCAATCCCCACGGGGTGACGCTTAACTGAGGGTCTACTCTATACTTTTCAGATATAAATAAACAAATACATATTGGAGGGGGGCATCCGCTCCATTTTTTTTACTGCTAGAGTGTATGACCTAACAAAGTGGGGACCACTCCGAGGGTCACCCACCTGGCACCCCCTCCTGCCCACTCTCCACCCCACAGCCTGACTCTTTTGTCCAAACTTGGCTCTTACTTTTGTCCTCAGGACAAAGAGCCCCTTCGACTGCCTTGTTTCCTCACTGGCTGTGGTCCCCTCCCTCCCGCATAGGCTGTTCCCTCTTCCTGGAATGCTCCTCCCCTCTCTCTCCAATGAAAGGGAGCGGAAAGGCTTCTGGGTCCACTACCTTGGCCATTTCCGCTGCTGCACGTAGACAAACACAGCAAAGAGCACGGGAGTGTTCGCAGTGCGCTGTGGACCCGGAGCCCACAGACTGGTAGGGATGCCCTAGGGCTGGACCCCAGCCTCAGCTTCACACTCAGCCGTGGTGGTCTGGACACAGCCACCTTGTAAATGCTGTCAGGCTAGAATCCATATGGGCTTCACCCATCGGTGTACCCGTGTAGTCCAGCTCAGTGCCTGATGTACTCGATAAATATCCAGTCAATATTTGTTGAATAAAAATCACACAGGAAGAAAAAGAACTGTCTTGGACCACACATAAAATACACTAACACTAACGATAGCTGATGAGCTAAAAAAGAAAAAAAAAAAAGGTCCATGCAGGAAAGGCAGGTCCAGAGGGGCTTCCACCATCAACCACATGCTGCATCCAAACATGGAAGGATGTAGGGAAGCTCTGTGAGGGGCCTGGCCCACCCTTGGCACCTTTTTCTTAAAGTTGTTTCAATTCAGAGCGTGTGTGCTCTTCCCCGCACCTAGAACACTGTGCTCTCTGGTCCACCTCCCAGAGGAAAGGACAAGGAGCACCCGTTCCCTTGGGCCCTGGCTCCTAATGCAAATCAAACCACCTTCCCCTGGACAGCCAGGAAATAAATCGAATTACCAAAGTTTCTACGATTCCACGGTAATGGAGGCCTACTGGCCTTTGCAAAACCAGCAGAGCCACTCAAGTCACACTCAGCTGACTAAAGATGGTCATAAACTCTCCCCTGACACCTTTACGGCTGACCTCAGTCCCAGGGCATTGGAGTGAGGGAGCAGGTCCCCAATTGGAAACTGTTGTCAGATGTGTGTGGCCTGCCCGCCATGTGTTGCCGGTGTCATGCAATGTCTTTTAGCCTTCAGGTTCCAGCCGGAATCATTTATTAAGTGAGCCCTGGACGCCTGAGTGTCACCAACCACGGGGATGAGATGAGCAGCCCCACCCCTGCTCGGTCCTGAACGGGCAGCCTCCTGTCAGTGTGCACATTGGTTTGGGCTTTGATTGTCCCCTTGGTCCAGACCTGAGTGGGTCATCTAGTCCTCACCTGTAACATGCCAGCCAGTCTGGCCTCTGACCACTCTGTGACAGAGCCCTGGGCTACTCCCTCATCCCCAGTGGCCTCCACCACTGACCCTACAGATCAGGGGTGTTCAACCTTTTGGCTTCCCTGGGCCACATTGGAAGAACTGTCTTGGACCACACATGAAATGCACTAATACCAACGAGAGCGGATGAGCTGAAAATACAGTCTGTGCATAATTTCGTAATGGGTTAAGAAAGTTTACGCATTTGTGTTGGGCCGCATTCAAAGCCGTCCTGGGCTGCACATGGCCCACGGGCGGTGGGTTGGACAAGCTTACTGTAGATATTCTTAATCCTCCCCATAAGAACAAATCAAAGTGATGATGTAAATACATTATTATTGATGGATAAATGTAACTCAGCCACATGGTAAGAAATGTGAACAGATACTTACCTGGCAGGGGGAGACACCATGATCATGAAGGTGGTTTTCCCAGGGCAAGGCTTATCCGTTGCACTCCGGATGTGCTGACCCCTGCGATTTCCCCAAATGTGGGAAACTCGGCTGCACAACCTGTGGTAGTGGGGGACTGCGCTCGTGCTCGTCCCTAAAAAAAAGGTGAACATATATTCAAATAAACCTCCAGTGCTTCCTCCTCTCTCCGTCCTTATCTCACTGAGAACGCTGAGGGAGAAAGGAGAAAGGCGTCCCCGGCTCCGCCACGGCACGTGGACAACCACGCTCATCCAATCACGTGGCCTGCCTTCCTGCACTGATGCATGGTCAGCTGCACCCCAGGCCCAGCCCAGTGTCACTACTCGTGCACTGAACCCCAACCTTCTCAGCTACTTAAAGACACTGTTCCAGCCTTCTCCCCCTTTCTCTCCTCCATCAGCACATTTTCTTCTCCGCTACATTATTCCCACAGATATCTATGTCAGACACACCCTCGGGTGACTCCCAGGGAGTTGCCTTCCGGTGAGGTCCCCACCCCTTGAGTGCAGGTGGAATCGCTACGTGCTTCCAGACAGTGGGATGTGACAGAGGGGATGGGACATAACTCCCGGCGGAGGTTACATTAGCTGGCAGAGGGGAAGGGTCTTGCAGGTATGATTAAGTCCCCTCCTCCTGTTTGTCCTCAGTCAAACAAACCAGAGTTTATGCGGAGTGGGCCTGACCCCACCCGAGGGAAGTCCTAACAAGGGTCAGGCCTTGGCTGAGCCCAGAGCTTCTCCCGCTGTCCTTGCGGTGAGCTGTCATCTTGTCAGAGGAGACTATGAGAGCCCACGGAGCTTAAGACCGGGGTGGCACCTGGGAGCTGAAACGACCCCGGCTGACACCTAGCCAGGAAACAGGGACCTCAGTCCTACATCTGCAAGGAACTGACCTCAGTCGGCTGACCCCGTTTCCTTGAGACAAAAATGGGGTGGGGTTGTGTAGTATTCCGTAGTTGTGAGAAGGTAAGACCGTAACAAAAGTTTCATTGCACGAACACGGCGAGCTAACAGTTATTCTCCAGTGACGGAACTCATACAAACATTTAGGTAGACGTAGGGGGGATGGTATTTCACCACGATTGTACCATGAATATTTCTCCAATTAAGTAATCTTATGCAGCCAATTTTGGTCTTTCAACACCTCGTTATAAAACGTGTCACACTCCATGACAGATCGTCACTAGCTCAAGAAGCCTGGCCCTGACTGGATAAAGTAAACGCAACCTCCTCTTGCATTGCACTAGCAGTTTCACTCCACACAGTGACTAACATACAGCCTGATGGTAAATGAACAACCTCCATCCCGACTTCTACAAAAAATTTAAAATGGGACAAAATGGACATTTATTGTAAATGACTTATACTAAAATGACAGGACGGTCAGGAAATATGAAAAGAGATGGCACTGTCTTGTGTAAAACGGTGCGTGTGGTCAGCCTAGAATTCAGCCAAGCACCGTGTGAGCTTGGAAGGGGACGATCACTGACCCGTGGAAAGCGGCCCCATGAGGTACCCTGAGCAGGACACCCCCAGCCTCCCTGTGACGTCACTGCTGGCCTGCAGGAGCCATGAGTTCATACGTGTACAAGGTGTGATCAAAACTAACAGTGACAGTGAACGCCGCAGCCACATGACATCCAACAGAAAAGCAGGGATCTTCGATACAGGAAGCGGCACGTTGAACCCCAGTAACAGCATGTGACACCTTTCAGCATGCTCGGTGCCGTCAGTGGGCTGTGAGCTACGGTTGAGAGAAGGCGTGTTTCACAGTGTGCCGTAAATCATGGATCATGAACAACACATTAACATCAATTGCTGTCACATAAAAAGAGGATGGTGTGTCCTCATCCTCCTATTCACTGGATCTGGCATCGTGTGACTTCTGGCTCTTCCCCAAAGTCAAAATGACTATGAAAGGTAATTTGGAATCGATTCACAACATCAAAGCAGCCACAATAGCACAACTAAAGGCACTCACGAAAGAGGACTTCCAGAACTGCTTCAGAAAGTAGCAAGAACGATGGGAGAAGTGTGTTTGAAGCAAAGAGGAGGATTTTGAAAGGGGTTAATGGCAATGTGTCTGTTACTGTCGTAAATTTTGTTTTATTTAAACATTCACCATATTTTTTGTATCACCCTCATATGTCGTAGTAAGCCCCTAAGTTTGTGGTACTTTGTTACTTAATGATAGAGGACTACTAATACAGCACACAAACACATTATTTCTTCCATTAAGAAAAATTCTCTCCTGACCTCACTTGTACTCCAGGTACCATCCCTTTCCTCTCTCTCCTTCGACAACAAAAGCCCTTTAAGAAATGGAGTGACTTATGTCTCAAATTTCCTCCAATTCTCTCTCCAATCAGGCTTTCACTTCCATCACACCTCAGAAACTGCTCTTATCTAAGACACCAGTGACCTCTCTGTTGCCAAACCCAGTGCAAAATTCTCAGTTCTCAATTACTTCCCCGGTCAGCAACACTTGGCCCAGCTGATCTCTCTCTCCTGTGTCACCTCCTTTGTCCTCGGTTTCTGCAACACAATCGCCTGGTTTTTTTCCCCAATCTTTCGGCCACTCCTTCCCAGTTTCCTTTACTTGTGACCCTTCCCCTGTCCTACAAGTGCTGCTATGTATGCCCCATCCTCTGTCACAGCCTTGTTGTCTGCTTTAATCTCGTGACTTTGAATTGCATCTAGGAGCTCATGACTCCCAAGGGTACATCTCAGCCTAACCCTTTCACTCAAACTCCAGACTTACATAGCTGACTGCTTACTCACTATCCCGCTGGGGAGTCTACTAAGCATCTCAGATTCAGTACGTCTAAAGTGAGCTCAGGTCCTTGCTCACAGACATGCTGCACTCCCCCTCCATCTCAGTTCATGGCAACTCCATCTTGTCAACCGCTCTGTCCAAACATCCTGGAGTCAGTCTCCACCATCTTTACCGCAAACACCACATCCAAGCTATCAGAAGCCCATTCTGCCTTCACAGTGTAACTAAAATCTGACCATTTCTCACAACCTCTACTGCTAATCCTTCTGCCAAAGCCACTATGATGTTTCCCAGACAATTGCAATGAGTTCCTACGTGGTTCTTCAGCTGCCGCCTTTCCCCGCTAGTCTATTCTCAACACACCAGCCAGACTGAACAATCAAAATATGATGCCATATCTCTATTCTGACTCCTCCAGTAGTGGTCTGTCAGCAGAAATACGATGTCATATTTATCCCGTAGAAATCCATAGAATTCTAGTCCCTGATGCATCATTAACGTCAATCGCTACCATGCCCCTCTTTGCTCTCTGCTCTATCCTCACTGGCACCCTCGCTGTTCTTAGTACTTGCCAGGCAAGTTTCTGCCTCAGGGCCTTTGCACTAGCTGTTGTTCTGTTGCCTAAGCAACCCTCCTTCACATCCTTACTCAACCTCGCCTGCTTCTCTGGTCCCTCTAGCTAAAATTTCAGCATCTTCCAACACTGCCTATTGGTCTTCTCTGCTCTATCTTTCTCCTTAGTGTTCATCACTATTTAACATAATTTTATTTAACTTATGCCAGTTAATGCCAGTATCTGGCATGTAATACTTAATACATATTTGTTACGTGAATCATTTAAGTGAGTTTGAAAACTTCCAGAGCATTCTACAGCACAGGAGAGCAACATGTTCACTTGTCAGGAAAGAATTCTAGTTGTGAAGTAAATTCACTGTAGGGAACTGAAGAAAATTGTAAACAATAGTTTTTTCATGTTTGAAATAAAAATGTGGGCAAGCTGTGCCAATTTTAGACAAAATAATTAAAAACTCATGAATAAACAGAATAACTAAATTATGTTCCACACTTGATTCAATACTGCAAAAAAATCAATCAGTGTAAAGGATAGACTTGATAACAATCTCTAACCAGAAAGAAAAATCTATGGAAGAAAAATGATGCATCCCAATCATTTTATGCACAAAGACATTACTCTAAATATCTGAAGTGTAGAAAATATTCTGTGTTCCTCACTCAAGAGTATTTTTTTAAAACATTCTCCAGATCACTGGAATCAATAATAGAGGTGTTGTGTGTGGGGTGGGGCAGGGAGAGAGCATGGGGGTGGCGGGGAGAATTCTGCAAAAGCCTGGCGATAAACATCAGAAGTAAGTAGAAATAGGTCTAAGTATCTTACTTTAAGTGTGGTTATAAAATTAATAATAATAAAAAAAAGACAAACCAAGAATAAAGTGCCAAACAGCAGAAAGAGAGGAGAGGCAAGGGCACCAAGAGCCCCACATTGCTTAGGGGGGTCAGCCTTTTTATTTTGGCCTTTAGACCAAGCTTGTGCAACCCACAGCTGGGGGCTGCATGCAGCCCAGGATGGCTTTGAATGGGGCCCAAAACAAATTCATGAACTTTCTTAAAACATTATGAGAATTTTGGGTGATTCTTTTTTTTTTTTTTTTTTTTTTTTTTTTTTGGCTCGTCAGGTATCATTAGTGTTAGTTGTATATAATGTGTGGCCTGAGACAAGTCTTCTTCCAGTGTGGCCCCGGGAAGCCAGAAGATTGGACACCCTTCTTTAAACAATTAGAAATCTAAAGGTTTGTTTTTTTTTAAGCTTTAACGTATCCAATACTTTAATTAAAAACAACTCTATCAAATCACTGTAGATGATAAAAGCAAGCAATATATAATCTATTTTACAAAGGCATGATTTAAAAATCTTTGAGCACAAAGTTTCATAATGCTTAATAAAACAAAGTTACTTATTTATCAGTCAAGCCCTCTAAATTCTTATCATTTAATCTACCTGATCAAAGCCTGAAAATGATTTATTAAAAAATCCCACTCTTGTTGTTGTCCTGTCACGGGTAAAGATATTTAATGTCTATTGGAGCTATTTTGTATGAAGAAGTCATTTTTGATAAGGAAGAGAGGGTATTTAATCTACCATCTAGTTCTCAAGCAGGGTGATCAAAGGCTAAAGGTGGAAATGGGGCTCTTCCCGGCTAAGGCATGAAACAGAAAGACCTCATCTAAGGTACCAGGTCACGTGGCGGTCAGAGGAGGACGGAAAAGTGGGGAAGGCAGGGTGCTCAAAGCAGGTGAGAGAGATCAAGCCTGGTGGGAGGTCAGAGACAGCTGTGAAAGTCAGGATGTGAACCAAGCGCTTGGAGCAAGAGGCAGGGATACGAAGCAGATCTGGAACAAACTATGGCAGAAGGTATATAAGCAGAGATGGTCTAAAAATGTCCTAGGGCAGTGATTCCCAACCTGTTTCCACATGTGTACCCCTTTTAAACCCGTTTCCATAAATTGTACCCCTGGTTTTTAAAACAGCTGTTTTTAAATACATTTTTGTTCAGTGCCTATCTTAATGTAAAATAGTGGAAATGAGGCAATAAGTGAGGAAAGAAAAATTACTACACTGAAAGTACAAACCACAGATTTAATTTTACAATATT
>PVJL010000482.1:304032-406557 GCA_004026885.1 Lyroderma lyra | reverse complement strand
GGTGGGAGAGGAGGGGGGGAAGCTAAATATAAGGGGATGGAAAGAGGGGTCACATTAGGTGGTGAACTTATTATGCATCAAGTTGACAATGCACTGTGGAATTGTATGCCTGAAACCTATGTAATCCTTGCTAACAGATGTCACCCCAATAAGTCTAACAATAAAAATGAATTAAAAAATAAAATAAAATAAAATAAAATGGTACGTGGTCAGCCTAGTCTCACTGGGCTAAATTCAATGTGTGACCCCAGGTACCATTTAAAATTGTGCAGTGCTGTCTTTTCCTGTCCCATTTAAAATGGTACGTCTGGTCAGCCTAATTAATATCCATCTATTCATGTAACACGTAATAATTGAGTTTGTTATGGGTTGAATTGTACCCACTTCCCAAATTCATGTGTTGAATTACTGACCCCCCAGTACCTCAGAACACGACCTTATTTAGTGATAGGGTCTTTACAGAGGTAATCAAGTTAAAATGAGGCCATTATGGTGAAATTTAGCTACAGACACTTCCAAAGGAAAGATGAGGTGAAGACACAGGAAGAGGATGCCCATTTACAAAGCAAGGACCTCAGACTCCAGAAATATGAGCCGGTGGATTTCTGTTAAGTGCTATGGACTGAATGTGTCCTCCCAACCCAAATTTATATGTTGAAACTCTAATCCCCAGTGTGACGGTATTTGGAGATGGGGCCTTTGGAAAGTAACTCGGTCATGAAAGTAGAGCCTCCATGATAGGGTCAGTGCCTTATAAAAAGGGACACAGAAGAGTTTGCTTCCCTTCTCTCCTTGCCATGTGAGGACACAGCAAGGAGGTGACCGTGTGCAAACCAGGAAGCAGGTTCTCACTGGGAACTGAATCAGCAGGCACCTTGATCGTAGATTTTCCAGCCTCCAGAACAGTGAGAAACAAATTTCTGTTGTTTAAGCCACCTAGTCTATGACACTTTTGTTATAGCAGCCTATGCTGACTGAGACATAAGCCATCTACTCTGTGGTACCGTGCTGCAGCAGCCCTAGCAAACTCACACAGATTTCTATGAGGAAAAGACCAAACACATAGTGATGGTGAACAAGTAGGAGGTGCTACTTTGCATTAGTAACTCCTCTCTGAGATGACATTTATGCTGTAACCTAAATACTTACAAGGAGCAAACGCTATGAAAATCTGAGGAAAACTCATTCCAGCTAGAAGAAATGATAAGTGCAAAGGCCTTGGAAAAGGAATAAGTTTGCTTGTATAGATCTTACCTTTTCTGCCTTTTTCTTTCCTTGAATATGGATGACATTGACATGATGTCTGGAACTGTAAGAACCATCTCTGGACCATGAGACAAGCATAAGGTCACATGCCAGCATCCTAAGGATAGAAGAGAAAAAAGGAAAGATTCTGAGCACTTCATGGAAACATTTTTTAAAAATGCTCCAATACCACCAACTGCCTACTCAAAATGTCTTGTTCTGTGAGAAAAATTAATCCCTTTTTGTCTAAGGCATTATTAGTTTTTCCATTACTTGGAGCCAAAAATATTCTTAGCAGACATACCATTGTACAATGTGGTAAGGATTACTAGACTTTGAAGGTTTTTAATCTGAGGAATGACAAAATCTAAGTTTTTAAAGGAATATTCTGTGAAATTAAGAATTGTAGAAAATGTGGTCATAGAATTCAGGAATAGACCTTTTAAGGATTTGAAGTTTATGATATGCTCAAATTTTATTCAAAATGTGATAGGAAGTGTCAGATCTGATTTGTGTTTTTAGAGGACCACTTTGGTTGCAGAGTTAGGAGAGCAGTTAAAATGCAAATCCAGTAGCCAGGAAAAAATATGATGGTGGATTGACAAGGTAATACACAGAGAGGAAATTGAGGAAAAGAACATTCTGGCTCCTACTAGAAAGACAGAATCTATTAGACAACTATCATAGTTATCAAGATAAAGGATGATGGCAGTTGGCACCTGACATGATGGATTTGGGAAACATTTTGGGTGTTGCCTTGGGTGGACTTGATAATGATTTGGATGTAGGATGAGAATAACTTGTATTTTTTGCCTGAATAACTTGGTGGGAAAAAATGATATTGGTCAATACAAAATTAAGATTTCTGTTTTCACAATGTTAAGTTTCAGATCTTAATAAGACTTGTAAATCAGAATATCAAGTAAACATTGGGTATATAAATTTGGAGTTCAGGGATACTTTTAGACCTAGATGAGGACTGTCCCAAAAATATCCAGCCATAGATGCATCTATTTTTCATATTACATGGCTGGATACTTTCTGGACAACCCTTGTATAAGTTTGGATTCATCTGATTGCATGTGCAAGACTAGACATGATCCCCTAGAGATAAAGAAAAGCTGATCATCCCAAACCAAGCTCTGGCATGTGTCAATCATTTAAACATTGAACAGGGAGAAGATTTGGAAGAAATTATCAGGAGGAAGGAAGAAAACTCGAACACTGTGTTATTGTGGGAGACAAGAGATGTTTCATGTAGGAGGCAGGGTGGGAGAGGAGCATTCATTTTCAAATGCTGATGGGTCAAGAAAGGTAAGAAGGAAGGGGCATTTGGATTCGGCATGATGATTAACCTTGAAACAATTTCCGTGTATTGATGGGGTCAGAAGCCCCATTCACGTGGGTCGTAGAAATCGCTAGCTTTGAAAGAAAGGGAAAGAGAAAGCAGCAACCATCATGGCAGAGCTGGAGACCACCACCTATACTTCCCCTGAGGATTACATTCTTTTCACTTGCTTTTTTAAAAAACTGTTCCTCTACTATTTCCCTTTGTGCTAAGTGGTCATCTGGGCTAATGCCCAAAGCCTAGTGAGAAGTGGTCTGGGAGCCCCAGGTGGTGGTCCAGGACAGGGAGGAGAGAGTCTCCTCTCTTTTTCTGGTTTTCTAATTGTACACCAGCACTGAAAGTTATCTGATCATGGTCAAAGACAGAATTTTCTGACTCTTCTGTATGTCAATTCTTCAGCCTAGCATCACCTTCATGTTGTTCTTTCATTTAATTTACTTAGTTTCTCAAAAGCAGCTGAGAACGAATTGTGTTTGTGTCAGTTTATTTTAATGCATAATGAGTAATTCAAATGATTGCACATCTCACATTCAAATTTTGTTGAATGTGTAATCACTTAAATGAACACAGGTGCCATGCGCCTGTGCACGCCTGGAGAAACCACCCTCTGTGCTTCATGTGGAAAGAAGATGATGTACTTGGCTGTACAACACTCATATCTTAATTTCTTTTTAATTTCATTCTTCCACAGCCGCTTTTTTTCCCATCAAAAAAACATGCTGAACCCTGGGTGCTACAAGGGAGTTATTTGGCCCACCAGCAAACCTGAAGCCATTCTTAAACACACATGAAACAGCAAGCTTGCAAATGTGGTGCGTATTTTTAACTTTGGGGATGAAAAATTATAAATCTGTGCTCTTTAAAATTAGCATTTTCAGGAAGGTATGAAAGCCTGAAAACAAGGATGAAAGAAATTAAATCATCCTCCCTAATGAGGCTCCTGTGAGGTAGAAATAATGGCACTGCAGCTTCTTTCATGTCACTCTTGACTGTTTAGTATCAATCCTCCCAGGCAAGTTAATGTAATCAGCTCCGGCATGTTTCACTGTGGTGCTGACTGGTATGGCATTATTAACACGACCATGTTATTTCATAATTAACTTACGTTTTATTTTTCAGATAGAAACTACATGCAGTAAAATGAAAGCACTTGGGATTTCTCTGAATAGGTGCCTAAACTGTTTATACACGCACATCACTAAATCCCAATGGAAGCTTAGGTGTAGGATGCAATTCATTCTCACTACCTAACCTGTCCCAGTCACCGTGGGGCAGTCAGAAGTCCTTCTGCACGGCCATAACTAAGTGTCAGCAAAGAAATTCTTACAATTAATTACACCTAAATACACATTAGGGCTCAGCTGAGAAACCAGGGCTTCTCAAAATCAGGGATGGGAACCACTTTTATCAAACTCACCTAGAGGACTTATTAAAAAGTACTGGTTCTTGTTTGCCACCTCACTCAATCAGGATCTCAAAAGGGAGCTCAGGCATCTGCATTTTCAGTAAGTTCTCCAAGGGTATTTATGCTCTCTAATATTTAAGAATCACTGAATTCAACTGTTTTGTGTTAGCTATCTTTCACATGTGATACCACTTGCCTGTTATTAAAGCCACTTTTAGCATGTATGTATGTATAATCTTGGGTCCTATTATATCACAATTGGGATGGGTTCCTAGGTGCCCAGCAAACACCCTCTTCTTTAGCAATACTGCTATTACAGACTCTGCAAAAGTGAATTATCTGTGGTCATGGTGTTGCCATGATGCCACCATGGTACCACCGCACCCATCGAGACTGATTTGGCATGGAGTCAAATTAGAGTCTCTTTCAATAATTTAAATGGAGATAGCAAAACTGTAGTAATTAGTGGTAGTCACTGGAACCGGAGAGTCATATAGACCCTCAAGGCCAGGAGGTTGGCAACTGTGTGGATGGATGAGCAGGAAGAGCGAACCAGAAGCAGGTGTCCTCAAAGAGGTAGAAATGAAATACATGGTGGAGAGAAAGAGAAGCTAAGTGTGGGCAAGAGAGGGAAATGAAAAGAATGGGAAACTTGGTCCCTAAAGACGTCCTAGTTTGCAATTCCAGACTCTCATTAGGTTCAGCTATACTTCACGCTCTTAAATGCCATTTGCTTAAACTGCTGTTCTTCAGTTTCTGCTCCTTGCAACCAAATGGCCTTCAATTCAACAGGGATTCCCTGTTTTTCAATTTTCAGGGTAATTTAAAAGAGTTCCTAGCCTATTACCAGGACTTTTCTGGATACTAGAGAGAAAAAAAAAAAAAACTAAAATAGGTAAACTCCCCTGGTTTTTACTTTGGAAAACTGTGCTTTCATGTTCTGAGGCAGAGTTCAATTAAATTCACAAAGCAGAAATGTTGAATGTGTGTTTGCAAGGCCACTAGCTAGAGTAGCTGTCTCATTGTTCCCTGCCCTCTATTTGGAAAAGTCAAGGGACAAGCTGGCAGGAAAAAGTCCATTTGCCTTTAAGGGTCATCCATCTGCTTCTAAGCCAACAAATACATCCCTATCTTGAAAACCCACAGCTGAAATCTACTAAAAACAAAATGAAAAAACCCTGAAATATTTGCTTAAAAAATAATAAAAGGGAAAAGCTGCCCATGTTGACAGCAGCCAACATCCGGCTGGCTCGCCCATGGAGTGTGGGGAGCTCAGGGCTCCATCCGCTCACTGGGTTCATTAGGCAGAGGAGAATTTTCATTTCCCCTCCAGACAGGTTCCAGTGATCAGTGGGAAAGCTCTGAGAAAGGGATGGCATTCCACTCTCCCCCACTCGTCCTCCTTTTGCCTCCCCTTCATCCACTCCTCACTCCTCTCCCCTGGCAGCCGGTCCAGAAAAAGGGGCCTGGAGTTGGAAGCAGGGCCCGGGCTGGTCTGTGTAAGATCAGGCTTTGCCAGGTTTTCAGCTGCAATTAATTTTCCAGATAAGCTCTAAAAACCTCTGAAATGCATTTGAAATTGAAATGCTGAGACAGTCATCAACCACCACAGTACACAACCATAAATCTTGAGTATAGATAGTTGTTGGTTGGTAATAATGAAGTGCAATATACACTTAATTAGTGTGAGATTTAGAAAATTGTGCAGAGTAATAAAACAACATTCTACTCAAGGTTGGGGAAACTTCTTTGAATACAATTTGCGTAGTTACTGCCAAAGAAAAGAGTTCTTACAAAATACATAGAAATCTGCTTTTACTAAAAAAAAGAAAGAAGAAATTTAAATAGAAGAGACAAGGATGTCATTGAATAGTAGCCCGAGAGACATTTCCACATTAAAAGTAAGTAGTAGTCAGCTCATGGAACAAAATGGAATTCCAGGGTGAAAGGGCCTGCTTGACTGATAGTAAAAACCCAAGCTGTCCTCACACTTTAGTTTCTTTCCTTGTGAATTTAAGCTCTAAACCAGCGGTTCTCAACCTGTGGGTCGCGACCCCTTTTGGAGTCGAACGACCCTTTCACAGAGGTCACCTAAGACCATCGGAAAACACATATCAGATATTTACATGACGATTCATAACAGCAACAAAATGAGTTATGAAGTAGCAATGAAAATAATTTTATGGGGGTCACCACACCATGAGGAGCTGTACTAAAGGGTCGCGGTGTTAGGAGGGTTGAGAACCACTGTTCTAAGCCCCTTAACTTCCTGATTATTAAATAAAACCCATCCATCTTCACCTGGGAATGTCACCTGTGTCCACGTCCAAGGATACTGAGACTACAAATGACGCATTTCCTAGGAGTCCCCAAGTCCTGCAGAGGAATTGGTAGTCTCAACCGACTCTGTGAGAGAACAACAGTCTGATGGGAGAAAAGCATCTGGGTCTGGATATTTAAGACTCTAATCCCATCCTTGATTGTAATTTTCTGTGTGACCTTGAGAAAGTCAATGAACACCTCCATTCTTCAATCTTCTTATCTGAAAATTGAGGATAGCAGAGTTTCACCTGTGCCATTAATGGTTCGTTGATCACAGATGATTCCTATGTTATAACAAATGTGAGTAAAAACTGATGGGAGTAAATAAGATTGGGTTAGCCTCTTCCTCGCTGTCACATATACACACACACACACACACACACACATATGCACACACATGCACATATGATAACAAGTGGGGGAAAAGGAGTAGTTTCTTAGCTTATTGACATGGTTTTGTTCATCTTTTAAAGGCAAGATACAGACTTTTTAAAATCAGAGCACTTAGTATTTACAGACAGTTCATTTTAATTATGTCAGAAAATTTCCCTTGGATCTAATAATCCACTTTAAAAGGATGAAAATCATTTTATTATCTGCCTACAGTAAAATCTAGATGATAGGAATTTTTAAACCTGATCTTTTGGAAAACTAGATCCACATATATTTTAAAGTTTAGATTTAAAAAATCAAGTGTAAATTTTGTGTATAGTATTGGGCAAGTTAGTTAACCCTTCTGTGGGACTTTTTCCTCATTTGCAAAAGCCTTGCCTTACTAAGAAAGCAGTGAGGAATAACTTGGCCAAACTAACCTTATTTTTTTCTCTTCTAATGGAGATATGATATAATTGTAAATAATACCATAGAATTTCATATCTGGCAAAATTCTTAAAAACCATCTAATCTAACCCCTTCCTTTTGTAGGTAAATAAACTGGGGCCCAGGAAGATTAAAGGACTTGTCCCAGGTCATGCAGCCAGCCAGGTCTTGCCTATCCCTTGCAAGTGTGCTCCTGCCACCACACAGCTACCTCATGTGTTTGAAGGAGTTCCTGCCCCTCCAAACAGTACACAGGGTAATCTATTCATAGCCAACTGGTACAATTTGTCTCAATTCTGCAGTACTGTGTATTTGTGAAGATGTTGCCAATTTTTCCTTTTTAATATTGAAAATACATCAGGTAATGTTACCATTATTTTGACAGCTAGAAATCCCAGGAAGAGAAATTAACAGCTTACCATTTTAGAACACCTCATAACATTATTAGAAAAAGGGATTTTGACATTTTTATATGATTAGGTGTGGTTTATTGTAAAGCACTACCTTTGCTTAGCTAACATCTATTTTGTTCATCTCTGATTTCTGCAGAGAAGCCTCACCTACTTAAGTTAAAAAACAAACACACAAACAAAAACAACCTGATTCCTGATGGCAAAATATGGCCCTAAAGTATAGCACCTAATTAGTATGGGTTTATTTAGGGTGTTTTTGCTTATCCTGTTAGCCACTGGGAAGGGCCCTGGGCTACAGGGTGATTTAATCCTCAGCTAATATTTGTCTTCTTCTAAGTTTGATTTACCCACACTGAGTAGAGCTAATAGATTGTAAAGGTGAGTGTGTGCTTCAGCAGCACATATATTAAAATTGGAAGAGTATAAAGGTGATTCCCTAGCTTTGGAGTCATATACCATGAAAATTCCACACTTACCCCAGAACCCCACTAAAATTATGAATATACATTAGATTTCTGACTTTCAATTTTCAACATTTTGATAAGAAAAAATACACAGCTAACCAACTATCACCATCATTTCATAAAAGAAACCATTTAAATGAAAAAGGTCACATTCTCAAAAATGTTTTTAAACTGAATCTTTGGCTTTGTGAAATACTGACCGTCATGTCCTTATTTTACAAACAGTGACAACTCCATCACAGAAATCATCAGATAAGGTATATCTCACACATTTAATTAAGAAAACATAAATGTATTGGACCAAAATACATCTACATTATCTGTTTTGCTTTGTAGTTCCTTAAACCAGGAGGTTAGCGAATTACCTGTGTTTAATATTTAACAAATGCAGATGTGTGAACTGCACCTCAGATCTTCTGAGGGTGAGTCAGAACCTCTGCTATCCTTGATGTGATCTTATTATGGATTGATGAAGTGGCCAAAGAAGAAAAATAGTTCAAGAACATTGAATGTCTCTGGGTTGTGACATTCCATTGACCTAGCACATCAATGGGACAAGAAAATATGCTCTCCCTGCTCTTGTGGGAGGCACTGAAAAGTCACACAGCATGGGCACAGATGTTTCTTAGTTCAATAAAAAAGGAGGGAATAAAAAATTGGGACATAATCCAACACGCAATAACTTAATATCTGCTCATGTGTCATACTGTACAAATAATGATGGCTTTCCTGATCATCCAGAAAGAGAGGTAAGATTTCTATTCCTCCAAATAATTCCCTTAGGAGTGTATGCAGAGGAAAGATCACATATTAGCAGGCCTACTCTTTGGTTTGCATCTTGAGTAATAAGTGGTCTGTCATATTTTATATCAAAAACAAGGTTTGCTTTTTATTTTCCCTTTTAATAATTTTAATGTTAAGTCCTTCTTAATATGCATTGTATCATCTTATCAAAAAAAAGAAACTTCTCAAGGTCAGATGTTTCACAGATCTGCTGTGTAGAACACACCAGCAATTTATGCACCTGTTTCACTTCATTGCCTAGGGCTGTGCCTCATTAAATTCAACTCAGAGAGTAGAGCCTGGGTACAGATATTTTTTTAAAAGCACCTCCAGGTCACTCAAAAGTGTAACCAGGATCGAGAACAGTTGGCAAGGGCCTTTGACCCATGCATGAATACAAATACCACAAAGAAGTTGAACCTCACACTAAATCACTCAGTGCTAGAAGCTGCAAAGTCAGTTTGCAAGAAGATAGGTCATTTGTAAAATTTTCTCTGGGGTCCATTCTCACCAGCAGCATCAGTATAACCTTGGAGCTCATGAGATATGCAGACTCTCAGGCCTTGCCACAGACCTACTGACTCAGGAATCGATAGTTTAAAAAGATCCCAGGTGATTCATATTCATGTTAAAGTCTGGAAACCCCTGCTGAAAATCCTAAATCCTAAACTAAGCAAAACAAATTAGTCTCCCCTTATAATACATCTTACCAGGTTCCTGAAATTTGAGTCACTGAGAATGTTGCAGGTGATGAATTACTACAGTGAAATGCAATATAGTATAGTGTAATATAATGTGTAACATAACAATATATTACAATATAATAATATATCTTCCTTTCTAAATAAATTTATTTGCAGAGGAGGAAATCTTAAATTGTATTAGGAATCGGAGGAGTAGCATCAACTACCCACAATTACCCAGCACTTCTTGCCATTCTATTTCTCTGGGGTGTAGATGAGTAGGTAAGATCTGATTCTTGCCTTAAGGCTATTTACATTCTAATTGGGGATACTGAAAAATAAACCATTAACCAGAACTTAATGTGATCTAAATTAAACTTAAAAATCCTAGCCTAGAAATACAGAAATATGCTAGAGCAGTGACTCAAATATTAATAGGCTTTAGAACCAGCTGGAAGGCTTGTTTAACCACAGATTGTCCCACCCCCAGTTTCAGTAAGTCTGTGGTGAGACCTGAGAATTCTCGTATCTGAACAGTTTGCTGCTGGTCAGGGACCACACTTTGAGAACCACTGGGCTATGGAAACAGAGTAAAAAGAACAGAACTCTGGGATCCAGGCAGGTGGCAAAGGATGAGCCAAATGTTCACAGGCAGAGAAGAGAGAAGAGTGCACTCCTGGTTGGCACCACAACCCCAGTGGGGCGTATCCGAGTATCTGATACCCTGGGGAAGCCTGCTGTGATTAGAGCACAGGATGTGTGAAATGAGGAATGGATAAGACTGGAAAAATAGGTCAGGGCCAATTCACGGTGGGTCTAGGACAACATTAAAAGGGTTTGAATTTTATTCTGTGGGCACTGAGGGGTGATAAAGGGTATTTGAGGGCAAAAAAAATTTTTTTTTAAGATACGATCCAGATTTTAGTTTAGGGTAGTAGTTCAGACAGTAGTGAGAAGGATGGGTTGGAAAGGCAAGAGAGTGGCAGGCAGGAGAGCAGGGGAAAGGCCATCCCAATGATCAAAGAGAATGATTCATAAATAAGGCCATGCCAGAACATCTGGTGACCTTCATACTTCTGGGAAGCACTAGAAGAGTCCATGAATGGAAAGCAACAGAAAAGGAGGTTAATTCATTCATTTAACATGTATATATTGAGCTCTTATTATATTCCAAGCTTTGTGCTAGGCACAATGTATGTATGATATCAGAGTTGTGAAGGGGGTCTGGTTGCCTTACTCAGTCTGGAGAGTGAAGGAAGGCTTCCTGGAGGAAAGGACACTTAAGTCTAAATTCCTCAGTGGCCAAAATGCTTAGCCCCTTCAGCGGGGGCTACGAGACCCTGCAAGACCTGGACCATCTCTTTATTTTCAGTTTACTATAAGTCATTGTTTCTTACTCTTCGTGTTCTGGAACTACACCTCTCTTCATTCTTTTTAGCCTCAGAACCTTTGTACTTGCTTTTCTCTTGGCTTGGAATTCTCCTGTCTCTCTTACCTAAGAATTATTACTCATTCTAAGAGGTTCACCTTAACTAGTACTTCCACAGAGGTTTCCCTGTGCCCTCAAGATTAGATCAATATCTTGTTTTAGTCTCTGAAATCTTCCTGTATTCCAGCTTCCTAGCATTTGTCCCAATACTAATTGATTATTTGGAGATTATTTGCTTCATGCCAGTATCCCGTTAGATTAGAAAGTCTGTGGGCTAGGACTATGTCTTCTCCATACCTGTATTCTGAGCTTTTAACACAGTATCTGGAACATGATAAGTACTTAGTATTTCATTTCATACACAAAAACCAAAAACTAAAGAATAAAAATGAACATGTAGGCAAAGGGGGTGAGAAGCAAGAAATAGCAAGTATGGAAGCCCTGAGGTAGAACTCAATAAAGGAACTGAAGGAAGACCAATATGAGTGGGCTCTAGGAAGGGTGGGGAAGGAGATGGGCCTAAAGAGGAAGTCAACGGGAAACACTGAAGGATTTGAAACCAGGGAACCTTGCACCAGGTCTATGATTCTAAAGCCTCCTCTGGTTGCTCTATGGAGAGTGGTTTGAGGGGAGCAAGAGTGAGTAATGATATCATTGGAGGCTTTTCCAGGAGTCCAGGTGCTAGTAACAGTGCATAGGGAGGTGGCAGTGGAAAGGGAAAAGGTAAGGACACTTGGGCAAGTCATTTAGGAGATAGAACTGATGGAGCTTGGTGGCAGATTAACTGTGGGGATAAAGGAGAGCAAAGCTTGTCATGGTGAACATGAAGGTTTTTGATGTTTAGGGATGATCAGTGCCATTTACTAAGGTGGGGACAATAAACCTCAGGGTCATGTGGAGTGCCTCCTAGCAATAACATGGACTCCTTCTAACTAAGACATAGAGGCATAGACATTAAGGGGCTGAGACTGCAGAGGCAAACCTAGAGCCACAGAACTTTATAGACCACTAGAGGAATCTTAGAGATCAATCCAGAATATGTATATGTGTATTATTTTTATATTATACATAGTAAATGTATATTATATATATACATATATACACACACACCTATATGGTTTCTCATCGAATAAACAAATAAAAAAACCAATAAAACTTATTTGAAAAAAACATTTCTGCTGCTAAAAATGCCTGACACCACTGTGCTATGCTATGGTGCCAATGGCCTAACACCTCAGTAAGGTGACAGGAGTATACAACCCCATTTGGTTAGTTCAGTATATTACTGTGATTATAGATTTATTTTCTATATCAGAGGTGGACAATTTTCTTCTACATCAGAGGTTGGCAGTATTTATCTGTAAAGGAACAGATAGTAAATAGTTTCACCTTTGCAGATGATGTAGTCCTCGTTGCAGCTATTCAGCTCTGCCATTATAGCTCAAACACGGTCATAGACAATGTGTAAACAAATGAACATGGCTCGGTTTCAATACAAGCTCATTTGGTGACAATGAATTTTGATTTTGATGTGATTTTCACAGGTCACACACACAAAAATTCCTCCTTGTGAGTAGGATTTTAATTCAACCAGAAATGTCAAAACCATTCTTAGCTCACAGACTACACAACCATAGTATCTGGCCCATGGCTTGGAGTATGTGGACTTCTAAATAAGGGACTTTTGCACAGAGACAAGGAGTCACAAAGTATAGGTACAGAAATACAAGCTTCAATTCTATGTCCTCATCTCATATACTCCACTGCCCCCAGAGGAGAAGGTTCCTAGCTAAGAAGAAAAATTAAAGTTTCTCATGATTCCAGACCACTGGGTGCTGCTGACAGCAGTGCAGTGAAGAGGGGATCATTCCATGTTATCCGATTGAGAATGGTGGTTCTCATTGCCCCCAAAACGAAGTGCCTCGGGCTGCCTGGTGCAGCTGTGACTTACAATCTTATTCTTAAACTCAGGGTCCAGGTACCTCAAGTAAACCACCAATCCTTTTTAGATATAAAATGCCAATCACATTCTTCATTTTCAAACATAGCAATAGTACCTAAATTCAAACCACTGTATTATCATTAGGTTGGGTCAGCTAGCCTTATATAAAAAACCTACAGGCTTCAAAGGCTTCAGAAACCACATAAAGATGAAAGTGATATTTGCTTAAGAAACTTTCTTCTAATTTTCCTAGATCTCCTTGCAAAACCAGCATGCTCAAAAAATTGTCTGCCAACTAAGATATGTATATCTATCTGAACTGGATGCACATTTCACCACATATGGTCATCAATGCTCTTTTTATAATAAATTATAATTGTATGTATATAATTATTTACATCAAAGTGTTTAAATTCTGGACTATGAACTACTTCAGGCTACGGATCTTACCTTACTCACCTCTTAATTATCAATATCTATTATTAGTATTACTATTATATAGATGATGCCTAATAAATGTTGGTGGAATGAGTTAATTAAAAAGTTCATAATATTGTTAAAATTGTTAATAGGGGGAAAAAGTAATGTATGCTTTTGTTCCAAAATACAAAACTGCCTCTTAAAACAGGCACTGGGGAATATACATCGATATGTACGTCCATCAAAATCCAGTGAGGGATAGAACAAAGTGGGTGAAAGTGTAGATGAAACAAGATTGACTATAAATTAAAAACAGTTGAGACTGGATGTCAGGTATATATTGGCTCATTATAATATTCTACTCCTTTAAGTTGGAAATTTTCATAATAAAGATTAAAGTAAATTTAAAAATATATATGTAGGTTTCTATGTGCGTAAGAAAAAAACCTGAAATGATACATATCAAATTGTTAACCATGAGTTTCCCTGGAGAGAAGAATTGGAGCGAAAGGAAAAAATAGTTTACTTTATACCCTTGAGATTTTTTACAGTGAACACACACATTATATTTTAAGTAGAAAAAGCAGTGACATTTTTAATGTGTAAGATTGCTTTTCTACAATTAATTATTTTAATTAGCTGATTATATATTATAGAGAATAACTTTAAGGAGTATCCCCCATTGCTAGACATTTACAGGAGAAGCGTGTAAAAAGCGTTGTGAAGCTAAACTTGAGGATCTTCTACTACACAACTTGATCCAGATCTCATGGTTTTTTAAAAGAAATAAAATAATCCAATTGCACAGGCTCATCCACTCAGTTTACATTTATTTATTTAAGGCATCATAATAGACTTGGGCAAATTACCTATTGGAAATATTAAACAATGGTCCAGAAGACTAAATTTACTGCAGGCTCAGGTCTTGAAGTTTTAGTTATTGAAAACTATACTTAGTTCTGTTCATAACCACTAGGGCTCAGTGTCTTCTTTAAAATGTACAATTAATGCATTTTGGAAAACAAAATAATCACAAAATTTATTCTAAGTTGATGCTAAATAAAAAAGAGACTGTCTTTGCGATTGGTCTTGTTTAAAACAAAATTCCAGGGGCATTGGTGAAAGATGGGGGTGGGTCCTCAGTAAGACACTTCTTTCATTTCCCTGTCTCCTGAGATGATGGAGGAGAATCTTGTTTGTATATTAAAAAGAAAACTATGTTGCCCTAGTGATGGGTTTCAATTTTTAGTCATTATTTGAATTTCTTCTTCTATAGTGTTTTCCTGTATTGCGATGGGCGAGCTCATTGAAAACTGAGCAGAATTGAGCCCCCAATTCGATGACTGTAGGTAAATTTTGGCATGATGTTTGGGGGCTCTGTATCTGGATGGCTGGCACCCTCTTTTTCCTTACTGATGAGTGGCCTTTCGACATAGCACTTCCTATTTTTAGATTTCCAAGGAACTCGAAGGTGAACACAACTATTGGAATAAGATTCATTGGGCATTCTAACAGCTCTGCTGCCCAGTGGAAACCTTTTGGTTCTCCCATGAATCTGTCATGTTAGCAGGCTTGAAGTTTGGTCACATCCATCAATTGTAGTGCCAACACTGTCCTATAAATATCACCATTCCCCTGAAGCATTTTAGGGAGAAGTAGTTAGGTTCCTCTTTTCATATTCCTGCCTTGACCCAAAGGGAAGGGAATATCCACAAACACTTTCTCTGTGACAAGAAAGTGCTAGAGAGGGAGTGTCTACCCCCACTTTCCCCTCACTTTCCTCCCCATAGGAAGAAGTCTGGCATCAGACCACACTCTCTACTGAGTGGACCTGGCATGCTAACAGCCACTGCACACATGATGCATGGCCTCTTGCTGTCATGGCACAGGGTCACTTATCTGGTCTCCCTGTGTCAGCACAGTGAGCAGGGCCTGCCCCTGCCAGAGCCACCAGGTCTCCATCTTCTCAGCATGGACCAAGTAGGGATGCTGTCTGCAGGTCCAGATCATCTGTTGGGATGGGCTGGTTAGAGGCCCCAGTCTCCAAGTTGGCCATAACCAGAAAGCCCTAATAATAGTTCATCTCCTCTGTCAATCAATCTTTTGTCTGTTTATCAGCCAGGATCCAGAAAATAAGGAGGGAGGGGTGAGTAAAAGGATGCATACACAAAATGTCATCACAAACCCCCACCCCCAAAGCACTGTATATCCTTGATACTCACATTGTCCTCACATATGTAAATAGTCCCACCATGTGGGATCAATCTAGGCCCCGTTCTGGCATCCTGCGTGCAGATTCACACGTGAAACCAGCAGGGCTGCCCTTGCAGAGCATGTGCTTTCCTTCGCTGGGTGAGGTGAGTCAATAAGCACTTCTTTAGTTTTGTTTTGTTTTGTTTTTTGAAGAGAGAAGGATAAACTTAGGGACATGCATACAGTTCTAAGATTTCAAAGAACAATTGTGTGAGAAAAGATTTTCAAACGAATTTTTTTTTAGTTTATCCCCTCAGCTCCTGGCAGGATAATGATCTCTGTTTATGACAGTGAGGTATAGTATTCTCCAATTAGGATTGCCAGATGTGTAAAAACAAAACAAGACAAGATGATCAGCTAAATTCAAATTTTGAATTTGAATAATGAATGACTTTTAATATAATGTGTTCTAATGCAATGTTTGGTGGGATGTACTTATTTTGTGAGATGTACTTACAGTAAAAATTATTTGTATTTGTCTGAAATTCACATTTAACTGAGTGCCCTGTATTTTATGAATAGGATTGTAAAGAGGCAACCTATGGGCAGTAGAAGATAGTTACTATAGGAGCCAAAGAGCTTTCAAAAGCCCTGCTGTTTATTCAATAACATATTCTTTATCACCAGGTCCTTAGTAATATTCTTTCCTTCCTTTCGTCCTTCTTTTAACAAATATTTAGTAAACATCCCCTACATGCCAGATACTGTTTTATGTGCTGGAACAAGATAATAAGAAAGTCAAAGAAAAAAATAAATATTTTTTAAATGATGAAGAAAACAAAACATATGACTTGATAAAGAATGACTAGAGCCAGCTACCTTAGCTCCTGGAAGACCTTCCTGAGGAGGTGACATTTTCAGTTGCGTCCTAAAAGGGAACAAGATATAATAAGATCTCATAGAAATAATCTGCAAGCAGAAGGAACCATAAAAGTCTGATGGTACATTAATTTCCTATGGCTGCTGTAACAAATTACCACAAACTCAGTAGTTTAAAACAACAGAAATTTATTCAGTTTTATAAACTAGAAATTTGAAAACGAGGTGTTCACAGGGCCACAGTCCCTCTGGAGGCGCTAGCAGAGAATCCATTTTTCAATTCTGCCAGCATCTTGGCTTGTGTTTGAATCACTCCAATCTTCATGGCCAGCACCTTCAAATCTTCTCCTCTGTGTGACTAATCTACCTCTGCCTCTGTCTTATAAAGACATTTGTGATGGCATTTAGGGCCCATCTTCCAGGATAATCTATTACTCCACTTAGCAATACCTAATTTAATCTTATCAGTAAAAAAAAAACGTTTTTGCCACTTTTTTTTTTTTTTTTTTTTTTTGGCTACATAAGGTAACATCCACAGGTTCCAGAGATTAGAATGTGGATATATTTGGGGGGCAGAGGAACAATTTTCAGCCTACCATAGATGGAAAGGGGCTTGGCTTGTTCTAACAGTGTGTGTGGCCAGAGCAGTAGGCACAAAGCAGGCAGTGGAGACCATGAGGGCTGAGAGGTAGACAGGGCCTGTGGGCCAACATAAGGGATTCAGGTTTCAGTTTAATTAATGAGAAGTCAGTGAAATGTTTAAACAGAAAATGAGAAGACTTTACATTTTAAAAGCATTTCTCTGGTCACTTTGCAGAGTCTAGGGAGTAACTGGGACAAGAGTGAAAGGAAATAGAATCAATTATTAGAGCTATGGCTCCTCATACCAGAGAAGGACAGGCTGAAGTATTGGTAGGTTGGGTTCAGGGGGCAGCAGGCAAGAGGAAGAGACAGATTGGACAGAGGAGATAGATTTTGGAGATAGAGCCATGAAGACTTACTTATTAATTAGAAAGGGAAGGGGAAAAAAGTAGAGTGTCATGGCGCTTCATAAAGCTCTCCTAGGTTTGAGTTAAATGTTAATAAGAAGCCAAATGTTGACATTTGATGGAATTGAGCAAGAATCTCCAGTCTGCTCTAGGGAGAGGATTTCACACAAAGTCAAGGAAAGTGGATGTTTTGTCTTGTCTTAAAGTGCATTTGATAAAGTAAGTATGCTCTTCAGGAGAGAAATGGTCTTTTTCTTCCATTCAAAATTGAGTCTTAACAAAGGCATCACACTTTAGAGCAAGGTTAAAAAGAATGAGAGCAGTGTGATTACAATGATTGATGACAACTTGACGTGCACCTGTTAATGCCGTAAACCTCTTGCCTTCTGGGTCAGGTTCACTTGGCAGGCAGCATCTTTCATGTCCAAGGTGAAGAGTGGATCAGCCACCAGGAAATCCTGTGTACAATGATGTTTCCCACCACATCATGTTCATCAATAAAGAGTGGATGGCAACAAATCAATTGCTTGTTGCAAGTTGGGTTGAGATAAGAATGATGGTGAGAACTCTAATCAGAAGGTGGGGAGGTTAGTATTAGGCTGTGTTCTGTCACCAAAGACTGGTGACCAATGACTACTGCAAGTCATTCTAAGCATCCAGGCCTCAATTTCCTCATCTGTAAGGGGTAAACATTTTTGAGAAGGTCAAATGAGATAACGAATGTGCCAGTACTTTGGAAATAGTGAAAACCTAATAGCAACTTGTCACTATTATGTTATACTATATTACATATTTTATTATACTTGATTCCTCCACAGTACTTTGTACTTAGTACAGACTCAGTAAATTTTTTGAGGGGGGCGTTAAATTTAATTAAGTATAACCAACATAGCCATGAACTAGGTAGACTTGTTTGGCAAGTGCTGATAGATTGATCATTAGAGATTGGTACCATGGTTCCCTGATTCATATTCAGATGTCTTTTATCAGGATAAGAAAATGGCCAGCTCCAGCTGACCTCATACATGATACAAAAGATTCTGGCCTAATACATGATAGATCAGGATCATGCAACCTCAAATATGTTGCAAATAACTTCCTTAAAAAGTCAAATTATAAATGAAGTTCACTCACAGCCCAGCATTAGGGCTTGAAAGAGTAGTTAGTTATTATTTCCAAAGGGTAGTTATTGGGTGGGTTTGTCTGATTGAAAGAATAAAAAGTTTCATATGGTTTTTGAAGATTATATTTGTGTAAAGTAACATCATTTAATTTTTCTATCAAGTAGATTTGAGGAGATAGGTAACTTTGACCTACTGGATCCAGCTATCAGCCACATCTGTGGCTGCCCTAGATTCCATCAGTTTTGTGTTACAGAGAAAATAGTGGAATTCTAATCCTCATACACAGTACTGCTAAGGACATTGAAACATAAATCATAAATGATAGTGGAATTCTATGTCCTTTCATACACAACATTGCTAAGGAAAATCAAACACAAATGATAAATTATAAATGCAATTTTATTTTCTCCATAACCTGTCTCATCAACTAAGATTGTTCACAAAATAAAAAAGTTAGAATTACAAGCTAATGTTCTAAAAGTTATGCCATCTAAATTCACTAATTCATGAATGGGTTACCTTCTAAATATTAACCAGTATTATCTATGAGCTACTGTCACATCTTTTTTCATTTCTTTTCAAAAGTCCAACCTCTATCTTCCTTTTTGTTTTTATATGGTCTTTTGTTTTGATAGAAAAGATTAAATGTCATACTTAATTTAAAATCAATATTTTCTGAGGCCATGCTGCAGACAGGTCTGGACATGGACTTACAGTATAGTATTTAATAAGAGCATGCCTTCAAATATGCATCTTCAAAAATAATTTATCATAACCATGGCTATCATAACAGTTTTGCTAGCATCTGTGAATATTACATGTCAAAGTCCATCAATTTTATTAGCCAAGCTAGTATAAAATGTTATTAAAGAACTGATGAAGATATTTATAATAATTGTGACTGGTAGAAATGGCAAAGCTCTGATTCATTTTGATCTTCATGGAATTATACATAGTAGGAAGTCTGGATCATCTTGTCTATTTCCATGGTAGTAAGGGTAACTGGACATTATCTGGTGGGGTTTTTTGCATTTATTTTCAGAGTAAGGTACATCAGGAAATACAATGAGAATATAGTAGAAACCAGCAGCTTTCAAAAAATTCTGTCAAGTAGTCTGGCTTCAAAGAAAAGTCTCCACCTCATTCACAGACATCATCACATTCTACTTGATAAATCAGGCAGATTATTTTTAAAAAATCTATTCTGGGCATGAAACAATTCTTTATCTACATATTCCCAGTCCCTCAGAGAAAGTCAGAAAGGTCTTCATGGAAATCGTCTACTATAAAATGAAATGTAGCCTTACTTGACTGTAGGACATCATTATCTCCGACCTTACAAGTCAGTTAAAATTTTCCGGATGTATCAGGAAAAAGTGCCTTTCAAGAAGTTGATTTTCCAGAAGCTTAACTCATGTATACCAGCACCCTCTTAAACGTAAATGGCTTTCCCCTTACAAATCCTGGGATGCCACTTTCAAATTGCCATTGGTACCAAAGATCTCCATCTCTTCAAAGCCCAGAATTAACCCACTCGCAGCCCTCCCACACTCATTCTTCCCCCATTTGCTCTGCAGTCTTCAATAGGGTGGGAAAGATTGTCCTCCAAGCCAGTGCTTCTTAAACTTCCATATGTGTTTAGATCACCTGGAAAATCAGGGCCTCACTACCAGAGATTCCAATTCACTGGGTCCAGCTTCAGGTCTGAGAATATGCATTTCTATCAAGCTCACAAATCATATTTTGAGTAGCACTGCTTTAAGTCACAGTAAGAGCCTCGGAATTGCCACACTTCAAATCTCCAATCCCTCAGTCACCGTTTACTTTGCTACAGGAAATGAACCATTTTTCCATCTAGGACGATTCTTGCAGTAATCAAACCAATGTGGTATTGGCAAAAGAACAGACAAATATATTAATGGAACCGAATAGACAACCCAGGAGTAGACCAGCATACATATAGGAGTAAGGAGCAAGGCAGTATACTGGAGCAAATGTGGCCTTTATAACAAATAATGCTGGACCAACTGTATATCCAGAGGCAAAAAATAAATAAATCCAGACACAGTCCTTACACCCTTCACAAAAAATAACTCAAAATGGATTATAGAAGATAACATAGGAGAAAACCCTGATCATCTTGGGTATGCCAATGACTTTTTAGATACAACACCAAAGGCATAACCTATAAAAAAATAATTGATAAACTGTACTTCATTAAAATTAAAAACTTCTGCTCTGTGAAAGACACTGTCAAGAGAATGGAAGACAAAATGCAGATTGGGAGAAAATTGTTGCAGAAGACACATTTGATAAAGGACTGTTATCCAAAACAAAAAAAAATACCCAAAGAACTCTTAAAAATCAACTATAAGAAAACAAACCCATCTGGGCTGCTGCTTTCTGTTTTGGAAGGTTATCAATTATTGACTCAATTTCTTTCATATAGGCCTATTACTTCTTGTGTGAATTTTGACAGATCGAGTCCTTCAATGAATTGGCCCATTCACCTAGATTATCAAGTTTGTGGGCATGTAGTTGTTCAAAGTACTCATTTATCACTATTTTAATGGCCATGGGCTCTGTAGTGATGTCTCCTTTCTGATTTCTGATATTATAATACTAATTTATGTTCTCTCTCTCTCTCTCTCTCTCTCTCTCATTATCCTGGCTTATCAATTTCATTTCAAAGAAACACCTTTAGGTTTCACTGATTTTCTCTATCAATCTCCTGTTCTCAACTCTTGATTTCTCCTCTGTTTCTTATTATTTATTTTCTTCTGCTTACTTTGGATTTAATTTGCACTTTATTTTTCTATTTTCCTAAAGTAGAAACTTAGATGACTAATTCTAAATCTTTCTTCTTTTCTAATATATACATTCACTGCTGTTGATTTTCCTCTAACCACTGCATCTTAGAAATTTTGGTAAGTTGTGTTTTTATCTTCATTTAGCCCAATATATTTTTAAATTTCTTTTGAGATTTTTTTCCTTGACCACTGTGTTATTTAGAACTGTGTTGTTTAATCTTCACTTATTTTGAGATTTTCCAATTATCTTTCCATTATTGATTTCTAGGTTAATTCCATTGTATAATTAACCTGAGAGCAAACATTTTATAATTTCTATTCTTTTAAATTGTTAAGTGTATTTTATCTCCCAGAATGCGGTCTTGCTTGGTGAATGTTCCATATGAGCTTGAGAATAATGTGTATTCTGTTTTTGGATTAAATATAGATGTGAATTATTATCAGTTGATTAAGGGTACTATTAAGTTAAACTATGTCCTTAACTGATTTTCTGCTTGCTGTATCTGTACATCTCTGAGATGAATTCATCTATTTTTCCTTGTAGTTTTATCAGATTTTTTTCTTCATGTAGTTTGATACTCTGTTATTAGGCATATGCATGTTAAGAATTGTTGTGTCTTCTTAGATAATTAACCCCCTTGTCCCTAAAAACTTTGCTTGCTTTGAAGTCTACTCTGTTTGAAATTAATATAACTACTCTTGCTTCCTTTTGATTAATGTTAGCGTGGCATATTTTTCTTCATCTATTCACTTTTAATCTGTATATGTCTTTACATTTAAAGGTAGTTTCTTATGGATAACATATAGTTAAATTGTGTTTTTCTTTACACACTCTGATAATCACCATTTTTTAATTGGTGCATTTAGACAATTGATGTGCAAAGTGATTATTCATACAGTTGGATTAATATTTACCAATTACAGGTCAGGCTTTCCTACCCCACCCAGCATTGATTTCTCTGTCAGTTTCCCTGTGTGAATCTCCGCTCTAATAAGCCATGTCTCTCCCTATACTTGCCTGTCTCTTCAATCTAGGGGGCAGTAGTTTCCCCTGTGTCCTTCCTTTTCTGATAAATACTAGAAGAGTTGTTGATTTTTCCATCTGTTAATTCAATCTGCTTTTTACTTGTAGTTAGAAGGGAGCAGTGACTTCCCAGCTCCTTGCATGTGGAACCAGAAACCAGAAATCTTTGTTCTGTTTTTGAACAAAGAAATGCAGAAGTCCAAGTCTGTGGCAGATTTTTGAGCAAGGAAGTTATAGAAATAGGCTGAAGCAGCCATGCTGGTCAATGTGCAAAATAAGTAACAATGGGAATAGAGGAAGATGGTTAATTACAAGGATGATGAGCTTCCCTGCAGTCACTGAGAGACCAGATTTCAGGTGCTCTTGGCAAAGCAGCCCTGTGCAGGACCCAATTAAGTAAGCAGCACTGCCAACAAAAGTTTTTTTTTGGTAACAGTACCACAGGAATAAGCTGGGAATAGTTTGCCAGTCAATAAATATTGCGATAAAAGATAAAACTGAATGCATACCAATGCTCTAAGGTAGAAAATAAAGCATGCTGCAAGATGGAGAGATGCTATGGTTTTCCATAGAATCATAGGTCAATGGATGAAAGTGGAGAGATGTACATTTTAGGAGCCTAAGAATTTTGGGACACAAACCAGTTTACCCTATCATTAAAGTCAGAGTTTTTTAACAATATATTCTTAGTTACCTCAATGTTTAACAATGTATATAAGCTTGACCTGTTCTTTATAAAAATGACTATAGGGAGTTCCCTGATGGTGTAGTGGCTTAAGGCTTCGGCGCTGGTGCTGTCAGTGCTGCGGCCTGAGTTCGATTCCCAGCCAGGGAGCTACCCACATACCAAAAACCAAAAAAAAAAAAAAAGACTGTAACTCACTTGTATGTATGTTTGTATGTCTAAAAAGTCACCTTTATTCTTCTACTTTAGTGAGTGCCTGTTATGTACTAGTTTCTATTCTCTGTGCTAAAGGTTCCACAAAAAGTAATCTAATTTCCAATTTCATGAATTCAACTTTTCATCACTACATAAATAAGTTAAGATCATTATGGACACACTAACAACATTAGGAGAGCTTTGTCCCATAGAATATAAACTGAAAATATGGTGTTTTTCTTGATTTATTTGTACATTTTTCCTAATCCACATTTTGGTTCCATTGCCTTTTTGTCCTAGATTGACTATCTTAATGCTATGCCAGACATTTGAGAGTGAAGTAGAAGTAAAAGGTAAAGCAAACTAACTTCTAGGTAGTCAACAACCCCATTTTGTGATTTTTCTTACAACAACCTTAGGGGATTCACAAGCTAAAGGACCCAGGGTATTCAAGAAATAAGGTAATGAGCCAGTGACATTTATAAATAGCCATTTCATGACATCTTTTAGATCTCTGGAATCAAGTAGCCCAGTAACTAGTCTTCTTTTGCCCTAAAGAGAAATACCTGATGATTTTGTAAGGCATTTTAAAAATCTTTTTTACATCTTTAAGAAAATGGGGTTTTTATATTTAAAGCTTCACAGAGAGGTGATCCACAAAATATGTCATCGCACTCTGCTCACTGTAAATTGTGCTAGTCTTGTGAATTTTAGAAAGGCGCTCTTTATGTGGATGACACTGTAAAAGATTCTCTTTAGAGTTGGAGCAAATGGAGAACTAATGTGACAAGGGCTGTGTAGAGACTCTGGCACACTGGCAAGCTTGTCCCCCGTATTAGAGCTCCACTCAGCAAAAGAATCGGGGCCATGTTAGGGATGTAGGCTCAGGGGTCCCAAGGTGTCCCCATTTTCAATTAAAGATAGGGATTACTATTGTGCTGTAGCTTCATTTTAAGTGTTACAAATTATGTAAGAAATTTTTAAAACTTTGCAGGACAAATCAAAAGTATTCTGCTGATCAGATACATGCCACGGCACCATGATCACCTTGTTGCAATACCTGATCTGGTTTATTACATCAATTCTCTGCCTCATCTGATCAAATTTTTGCGTTGCTTCCTCTATGCGACAAAGAAATGAAACTCTGGCAAAGAAGAAGGAGGAAAGTGGAGATTCACTCTGTAAGAACGATTTTAAAAACCCACTGTGCCTTCAGAAATGGTGTTAAAGAGAAAAGCTTTGACATCTCCTGTTAGGGTAGTGAACGTTCTTGACAGGGAATGTCTGCTCTGTTCCATGGCACTTCAGTTATGCTAAAATAGGTTACTCATTTGACATCCTCTATCTTTTTTTAAAACTTTAAAATCCAGGGACTCTTTCTAGAGTACCCCAGAGCTCAAATGTAATTTTAACTACTCCAGTGGATAGATGCTTGATTTTCTAAGCATTCTTTCCTTATAATAAACATCTAGGGAATAGTTAACATTGTGTTGTTTTTCTAAGTAAATTTTTATAAAGAGTAATTTTTTTTTTAAAAAAGCACTTCAAAGTTTCCCTTTCTATAGACAATCTATGAAGATCTTCCAACAGACTATCTTTTCTCATCTTCCCTGAAGAGTCAGTCATAAAACATGCCACTGGTCACCAAGAGCAATTTTCAGATGATCCTCATGAAAAGAGAAAAAACTTTCCATGTGCTATGACTTTTCACAATCTATTTCCTTCATGTTCTGAATTATGTCAGATGCCTTACTGCTCTGACACACAGTGCCCAGTGGAGACAGTTCAGTATGGCTCCCATCACTTCTGATAACACATTTAGCAATTATGCACCAGCTTCAAGTGTTATTTAAAAAGTAGTCTTAGGAAAACCATTTCTGCTCTTCTCACTTAGTCTTTAAGTTGAAAATATTGTTTATTTCCTGAACCAGGTCTGGCATTTATTCTCTTATTTAACTTATACTTAGTGAAGGCTTCCATATTTATTGAGGCACACTGCTAGAAATTAGGGACAAAACTTGAGTCAAATAGACAGTCCTGCCTTCATGGATCCCAAGCAGCAGAAATTAACCACACAAATAAGCATATAATCACACACTTTGATAAGTACACTGAAAGAGGATCACAAAATGGTGTGGGAATTTGAAACAGGAAACATGACCAGATCTGGGGCTGGAGGGGAAGGTTTCCATGAGGAAGTGATACTTCCGCTGATGGCTCCAGAGTGGTGGGGTAGCAACATGGGGGAGAGGAAGTGGGGAAGAATGTTCCACTCAAAGAGAACTGCACATGCAAAGGCTCAGGGAGGGCACATGTCCCTTTAAAGGACTGAAATCAAGGTAGCATAGCACGAAGGGGAGAGGGTGTGAAACAAAGTGGGCTCCATGGGTAGGTAGGGACCAGATCATTCAGGGCCTTCTAGGAGGAGCAATGGGGAGCCAATGATGGATTTGGGACTGAGAAGTAAATGTTTTCATATTGGTATTTTTAAAGAATCTCTTACTCTGGTCGGGGGAGAGTGGGTGCAAGGAGACTAGTTACAAGGTGCATTAACCAGGTGTTTCTGATGTTTTGACGTCTGAGGCCTTGCTGACTCCGGGGGCCCGCGAATTCATAGACGGTAAAGGACTTACCTAAAGTGCTCCTTTCATATGCTTACCCATCAATTCAAACCCCAAACTCCCCAGCCTCCTCCTTTATCCAGGCCAGTTCCAATCACCCCAGGGCCAGGTACCGGAGAGCTAGGGACAGCCCCCATACTCCAGAACCCACCGCAATTATTCAAACTAGCCAATCCCAACCCTGCTTCACTGCCTTACCCATTCCTTCCCACAGAAACCACGGTAAAGACTCTTGTCCACATTTCCCCCACCCCCCTCTGCCTCCGGACCAATCCTGGTGCTTCTCCATGTGGGCCACTTCCTGTCTCTAGAGACCTGTGACCATAAACTACTTCATTCATGACAGTCATTTCTGTGTTTACAGGTCTTATCATACCTGATTAAAACAAATCCTAGAGACATTTTAAAACACAAGTCCATGGTGGCGAAACAGGTGACTTCTGATGGTGACCAGGATGGTCTCAATAGGAAGGAAGAAAAATGGACAGTTACAGAGGAGGTAGGATCCCTTGCATAAGGAGTGAGGAAGAAGTAGGTGCCTAGCATGATTTCTGGGTTTATGCTTTGTTCAGTTAAATCGGTGATGGTTCCGGGTACAAGGAGAGGAAATGCGCAAAGAAGGCCAAGTTTGGGAGAGAGGATGAGAGCAAAATGTGCTTTCAAGACAACCAAATAGCAATGTGACATGGACAGTTAGATGTAAGCTCATCTGTAGGGAAAGGAATCCCCACCACACTTGTCCATCTATCCATAGATCAGAAATCTAAGCAGTACTATTTATAGACTGAATTTTCTCCCTAACTTATCACATTTCTGGTTGCTGTAAATGACATTTTAAAATGAGAAACATTACTATATTTATATCTTACTGGTCATGAAAAATTAATTTTCATATGCTACAGATGCTATTTGATACACACCTGTCTGCCTGCTGTCCTTGTCAAACTAAAATCCATTCTCACACTGAAGTATTCTCTGAAATTGAGCCAAATTGCCTTAGAGTACCCTTCATTCCATAAACCATAAGGATAGTACTTCCTTTAATGTGACAAGAAATCACATTGTCAAGTTCTCCTGATTCACCCTAATAATTGCATTTACTTGACTTACACTGTAACATAAGTTGTTCTCAGATTGATCTTTAAATTTATGGGATGGAAAGATAACAGTTATGGGGAAAATTCCATGTTTGCTTTTATTCTTGTAATTGGCCAGTCTTTCACATTTTCAAGATAAAAATAGAGAGACCAACAGGGTGACACAAGATATTTCCCCTTCCCTTGAAACTCAAACTACAGAGGTGCTACAATAATGGCTCTGCTACTATTGTTATTACCAAGGAAGTTTAAGGGCTGTTTTCTTTATATTTGTGTTTTGAGAAGTTTTAACTGAAGTGACTTCTCAAGTTGTTAGGTAGCTCAGTTTTGCCTAAGGGGCTAAGCTGATTGGAAGAAAGAAGTCTACACCCTTTCACAAGGAGGCAAGAGTTTTTCATGGTAATAAACATACAGAATCCAGATCTGCGATTGGGTGAGAAGTTTAAACTGCCCACAAGCAGCAGCTGCTCCTGAGGAAGTGTAGCTGCCTGGATGCGGCAAGATGAGGAAGGACGCAACCAGTGTTGGCAGTGTCCTCTTGGAATACAAGCAGAAGGATGCAAATGGTGGTCACCCCCAGTGATGCATTATGGACCCCAGTGAAATCCTCTGACAGCCCTAGGGAACACTGCAGAGTCAAAACAAAGCCTGGCATCTAATCCATAACTAGAGAAAGAAGAAAAGAATTCCAAGCCTATTTTATTTTATTTCTCACTTGCTATTGGAGCAAGAAAGTGGCATCAACAACATACTGTCACATTGCCCAATAATAATAATAATAATAATAATTAATAAAAAGACCTTTTAGAGCCAGTACCATGTATTGACACTATACCAATGGATTTTCTTAAATTATACCATTTATCTTCATTACAACCCAAGGAGGTAATTATTGCCATTATCTCCATTAAAGAATAAATTCTATATATGTCCGAATATATATTTTCCCAACGTTATCCATCAGAAAAAAAGTTTGCTTCATATTCAATTTTATAGAAAGTGCTCCCATATTATGAGGCACTGTTTTCATTGTAAATTTTTGAACATCAGAATACTGAGAAAGACATATTTACCTGAAATGATTGTAATTGGTGCTAGTTTTGGCTAATTATGAAAGTAATCTGATAGAATTGATTTATAAAAAAAGAAGTGGCAAAGAAATTTAACTCAGATTTAATTACCCTGGGGTAGGCAGGTGGCAGCTATAAAGCTTATGACTTTATAATCATAAAGTCTTTTAAAATCACTCTAAGAGGTCATATTGTAAAGATAATGATTGTTTACCTAATGAATTAAAAAACCTACTTCCTAGTGGCATGAAAACATATACTTATGGAGTGGGATAAAATTTCAAGTGACAGCATCAAACACAGATTCAAAGTTTGATTGATTCTCACACAATTTGGAAGGATGATAAGATATACTCCCAAAAATATGCATTAGCTCAGAAAGTAGCCAAAGGAACAACAAAGACACTGATATTAAAGATGCTTGGGAGGAATCTGAATCAAAATATTCTATGAAGTATGAGACTGAAAAAGAGCAATATTTCTAAACTAGTAAGTTATTTCATATATAACAGAATTTTAAATATGGACATGTAACTATATGTTTAAATATTATAAATTGTATCATACATTTGAATCTTTTTTCTTATTTTTATATATTTAAGTTGACCAAAAATAATATTTTGAGGTCCTCTTGCTGGAAAAGTAAAAACTTATTTCATTTCCACATTGATTAATTTGAGCATCTGTAGTACCTTCCCTAAATTCCCTCACTCACTTACCAAGGGGTGAAAGCAGGGTTTTACCACAAGTCTTCTGAATCTAAAACTTGCCTTTATTCATTCTTTTCTACTGCTTCGTGTGTGACCGACCTCAAGCTTTTCTCTTCATAGACTTTAAGACAGTGTATGATTAATTTTATGTGTAATTGGTTGGGCCATAGTGCCCAAATTGTGGTCAAACCTCATTATGGATGTTTCTATGGGGGTGTTTTGGGATGAGATTAACATTTAAATCGATAGATTTCAAGTAAAGCGGAGGCCCTCCATAATGTGGTTGAGCCTGTCCAAATCAGTTGAAGGCCAAAACAGAACAAAAGCTTGACTTCTCCTGAGCAAGAGGGAATTGAACTTGAACTCCAACATTGATTCTTTCCTGGGTCTTCAGCCTGATGGCCTTTGCACTTGAACCACAGCACTTTGCTGAGTCTCCAGCCTGCCAGTCCACCCTGCAGACTTTGAACTTGCTAGTCTCCATGATTATGTGAATTAATTCCTTAAAAGAACTCATATTCTTTTTATATACATCCTACTGGCTCATACAGACAAGAACCAAGTTCTCGATTTCTTTGGGATTTTCTGCTTTAATCTTTTTCTCTCATAGTAATTTCTAAACACACGATGTATTCAAAATGTTTGTCCATCGGCTTATATTTAGTAAATATTAAAAATAAACACATTTTCTCTTAGACCACTTAAAACTTTTATGATGCAACTGTTGCTGTTAAGTAGTTTACTCCCCTCATAGGTGCTTTAAAAAGAGCAGTTTGGGTAATGCATAGACTAGGCTTCCCTAGTTTTTTCCCTCCTCTCCTACAATGCACCAGCTTGATTCCCAAACTTTCTGGTTTCTTACAACCCCAGTGGAATGCCCTAAAGTAGACAGAGTGAGCTAGAAGAAGTTGGCAATTTGAATCAGAGGCTAGGAATGGACTTTCAGGAGTTCAACACAGAGATTCAATTGAGTCCCACTTCACCGATCTTTATGAAATTCATCTCTTATGCAAGGCACTAGGGTGGGCCTATACAGGACTCGGAGATGAATATCCATGGCATCATTGTCCACTCAGTCCTCTAAGTTAGAAACCTTAGAGATTTAGTCATAATAAAAATAATTGCAATTACACACTTGCTGCCAGGTATCATTCTGTGCGCTTTTTATTTTATAATGTCTTTTTAAATATTCAAAACAACTCTATGATGTGCAAAAGTTATCATTCTCATTTTATAAAAACTGAGGTTAAGTAATTTGTCAAAGTAAAGTAAACTTACTTGTTTAGTAAGTAAATCGCCAGGGTTCAAAAGCCAAAGAACATAGTGCCCAAGTTCATGTTCTTCACTACTAGTCCACCTGCTTCTGTTCATTGCCTTCCTCTCCTATCCCTCACCCTGAGTTTATCTGTCCCCACATTTCAGAGAAGAGCCACACATCCAGGAGCTCCAGCTAATTCATTGTAAAATAGCAAATAGAAGTGGGAATAACTGAAGTATTAACTCTTACCTTTTCAATGAATCCAAATTCCTTTCAGTAACTAGTGAAAACTATAAACCCTCTCCACATAGTCACAGATTTTACATATAACTTTAGGAGATTCACAAGCTATCCAGAGATCAGGACAAAAAACCCTTGAACCAGACAAGGAAGAGAAAATTCTACCAGAAGATAGTCTTTGGACTTGAACTGCACATTAACTCTTCCCTGAGTCTCAAGCCTGCCATTATACCTAGCAAGTTTTGGACTTTGGACTTTTCCATAATCATAGAAATCAATTCTTTAAAATCTCTCTCTCTCTCTCTCTCTCTCTATCTCTCACTATATCTCTCCAGAGAACCTTGACTAATATAGGTGATATGCTGTAGGAAGATATTAAAACATCTACTTATATTTATTTGTCAATATCCTTTCTAAAACAATTATCTTAGTGAAACTTCTTTAATGTACATAATCTATTAATACAGTTTATATGATATAATTTAAAATTAAGTATATGTGGGCACATGCTCAAAATTATTCACTGATATGGGCACATGATAAAAAATGTTTGCAGATCACTAGTATAAACAATGACTAAGTAATATATCTTGAAAGTACACAATGAAAACTATAGTGAATACCAACATGGAAGGGAGGTAGGAGAGAGAAGTTGAGACCAACAGGAAGGAAAGTAAGCTAAGGTACCCTTTTTAAAAATTTTATTTTGAAGAAAGACATAGATATTGATGAGCATAACACAGTGATAGGGGAAAAATAAACATTATTTGTCTCTGTGACAGACGACTGGATAAAGAAGCTGTGGTACGTATACACAATGGAATATTACTCAGCTGTAAGAAAAGATGAAATATTGCCATTTGCAATAAAATAGATGGACCTGGAGATCATCATGCTAAGCGAAATAAGCCAGACAGAAAAACCCAAAAACTGTATGATTTCACTCATGTGTGGACTATAAAACTGGAAACAATGAAGAAAAACAAACAAACGAATAACCCATGGACACAATCAATAGTTTAATGTTTATTTGGGGACAAGTAGGGAGGGGAAGAGAAAAGGGGCAGGGGTGGGAGAGGAGGGGGGAAGCTGAATATAAGGTGATGGAAAGAGAAGTCACATTAGGTGGTGAACTTATTATACAACAAGGTGACAATGCACTGTAGAATTGTATGCCTGAAACCTATGTAATCCTTGCTAACAGATGTCACCCCAATAAGTCTAACAATAAATAAATAAAAATTAAATAAATAAATAATAAAATTTAAAAAAAACAGGGGAACTCATTAAGGAGAAAATGCAATACTGAATCCATGTTGCACCAATTAAGTAATATCATTGTCATTTGCCTGTTTTATTTATTTTCTCAAATAAAGTTCAAAATTTTTAAAATAAATAAATGGCATTTAAATTAGAAAGGATGAAGTAAAATTATCCCTGTGCACAAATAACATGATTCTATATATATAAAGAAAATAATAAAATATAAAAAAACATTATTTGTAAAAAAAAAATCTATATACAGCTCATATCTTTGCTACTGGAGGTATTATGTTACTGAGCTTTATTTATCCTGTCAAAAAATTGTTATTGTTTATATTTTTCTCCCAATTTTTAATTTTGAAAAATTTCAATCACACAGAAATTTGAAACAATAATACAACAAACACCTGTATACCCTTCTCCTAGATTGTTTCATTACATTTGCTTGCTTAATATCTCTCTATATATGTGTACATAATATGTGAATATATAATATATACGCATATATACACACACATATTTTGAGCTGATACATTTGGAATTAAATTGCAGACATCATAACATGACACATTATCCCTAAATACTTCAGCATGTTTATCTTAAGAATAAGATTGTCTCCTCCATAACCTCACAATACCATTACTACAACCAAGAAATTTAATTCAATATTGTCAGCTAATATACAGTCCAGATTCAAATATCCTGTTTGATGCCAAAATGTCTTTTTATAATATTTTTAAATTTTTGATCCAGAATCCACTCAAGTTTTTACCATTGTATTTGGTTGTTAGATCTCTTTAGTTTGTTTTATTATAGAATATCCTGTCTCTTTGTTTTCATTTTTCATGACATTGGTTTTTGAAAAAAGCCTTGGCCGGTTGTTTTATAGAATTTCTTTTTTACATTCTGAATTTGTCTGGTTGTTCCCTCATGATTAGAGTCAGAATATTGTAAGAGTAATACACACACAATACTGTGGATTCCTTACTGTACTGCGTAAGGGGAACTTGTCTTATTACTGGAGATGCTCACTTGGATCCATTGTAAAGGTATCTTTTCCCTTTACAACTAAAGACTGATCTGTGGAGTGATACCTTAAGACAGTATGAATAACCAGATCTTCAATAAACTTTTTCCAAGTCTAAATTTTAGGATCTATGATTAATCCTTACTTAATCAGTTATTAAAATGGGGTTTACAAAATGGTGATTTTCTATTTCCATCATTCTGTCTACATATTCTTGGCCTTCTTCTTTAAAAAGCTTCCATTTTCTCCTTTCCCATCCCTCTTTATGATACACAGATTTTTTTATTATTCAATGTATCGTAAACCATACCAACATTGTGCTTTTTGGTGCTCAAAATGTCCCAAATTTGGCTTGCATTATTGAATCTCAAAGATTCTGCATGTTAAATCAAGGAAGAAAACAAAATGTAACTGGCAGATCATGGGCTGTCCAGTCAGACAGCTCTTCAGGAAGTTGCCATTTACTAACAGTGTAGCAATAAGCAAGTTAAATCCTTGGAGTTTCTATTCCTTCAACTACAAAATAATACTGCTAATAATTACTTCACAGGGCAGGAACCAAGTCTGTTTGCTTTACTTCTGTATCTCCAATATCTGAGTCATCCAGGAGACACTTAACAAATGCCTGTTGACCATGTAAAGCACCTGAAACAGTGCCTGCTACATAATAGTAGCACAATAAATAAGTTGTTTTTATTGTTAATTATCACTGTTGTTTATATTTATATAATATTATCTGGAGTTATTAATTAATAATTAGTAAATATTAGTTAACTATTGTTGAGACTGCTTTATGTGTAAGATATTGTACTTGCCAATCAAGAAAGAATGAGAGGCTGAGATTACATTCAATTCTACTTAGCAATAAAAATAATAATTATTATTATTGTTACAAAGATGACTAACCTCACTATGTCACAGGTAGTGTTCAAAGCTCTTACTTATTTATTTCTCTTAATAACCATATGGGTTAAGTGTTATTATTATTTCTGTTTTAAGATTAGAAAACTGAGAATAAGTAACTTGCCACATAGCCAGTAAGTGGTGGAGCTAAGGTTCACACAAAGACCGTGTGGGATCAAAGGTGATCTTGTAGACACGATAGTCTGCTAAAGGTGGGGGGAGGGAGAAAAAGATTGATTGATTTTAAAAATAAGATGAATAAAGGCAGAAGATGTTCTTTAAATAGGGCAGTGCATGGTAGAGCACATGACATTTATTTGAAGATGAACACACTTTACTAGCACAGAATTAACCATGAAAATGTCAGGTTCTTGTAACGTCCGCTAGCATCATAATTTGTTTAAAAAGATCACATTTTGGAAAATGCTGAGAACACTGCAAATGAGGTCCTCATTTCATAACTTAAGGAACTAAAGGCAATTTGAGCCTTGGAAAATTAGTAGATGCCAGCTCTTATCTTCATCTGGTGTTTTATGGCAGCTATTCAGTGATATACTCTGTTATGTCTGAATAACCCAACAGATGGTCCAGCTGTGAGAATGCTATTGTTTTCTACCAGTTTGTATTATTCCCACGGTTTCACAAGTTCTGGTTCTTGAACCATCAAAAAGATACCACAGCTTTTTCCAAAAGCTATGACAAAATAATAGGTTTCCCAAATCTATCCCAAGTTTCCTCAGATCTATAGGTGAATGCATAAATATCAATGCTTTTTATAATCTCTTTAAAAGGTTGAATGATTACTTTACAGGCCCTTTTCCTTACAAGAGGGGCTAAAGGTTTGATAGAAAGTTTTCATATGTGCAGGCCGTGTGCCATTGCTACCACTATCAATTAGTTAATGTACTTTGTTTAAAACAATCTTTGTCTCTCAAAGGCCATTTTGTTATTTCTCTTCACACTTTTATTTTCTTCAGTGTTATGTGAAATTGCTTGCCTAATGTTATTTGAGTGAGCATACTGGTCATTCACAGACACTATACATGCCTAGCTATCTGTATTCTACAAGAAAAATAAGCAATAAGAACTCACACAGTGTGAATTATAGTCTAATAATTAGTATCTTGTGCATTAAGTGATGCAGGGCTGAGGGCTACGCAGCCATTCAAACAGTTAAGCATGAATTACCACACGATAATTCAGGGCCTGAAGCCTCTTCTATATCTAGAAGCAGATGTCTCTCTTATTCGAAGAGGGAAACTAGTAGTAATTTACAAGGGTGGGGGGATGGTTTAAATATGCCAGAGTGACCCTATTATTTCTATATTGCACCCAAAACTATAAGGCATATAATATTCATCTAAATCCTCCTGAAGCAACCATTCTGATGTCCCAGCCCTCATCAGCTTCCCTGTGGTACGTGGAGGGGCAGCAATGGATTGCTGCATTTACCCAGCTCATAAAACTTCCCCTTGTACCAGCACAAAGGAGTCCTTCTACTAATTAAAAAAAATGCAACAAAAACAACATTTCTCCAAAGATTATTCTACTGGAGACTGCATTTGAGTGTGTTCGTGTGTGTGTGTGTGTGTGTGTCCGCGTGCACGTGTGTGTCTAACAATAAGTCCCCCTCCACATTTTGGGAAAGTAGGCACTCCAGAAACTTCATACCACAGCCTACCAGGTCCTACAGCATCTGGCCCCAGCCTGGGTTTCAGATCTGATCACTCTCCTCTCTCACACTGCTCCAGCCACATTGCTGTTTCTCACGCAAGCCAGGTACACACACATATAAGCACTGTCCAGAAAAAAAATCCAACTAAAATGCCTCTACTTTTCATATCACATGGCTGGACACTTTCCGACAGCCCTCATACACCAAGCATACACGTCAGGGTATGTCTTTCCCTCTGCCTGGAAGACTTTTCAATCCGACATCTGCATGGCTGGCTACCTCACTTCATCCAGGTCTCTGCTCAAATGTCAAGCCCTCAGAGATGAAGAAAAGAAAAATGAGAGTTACAGAATAAAGGGCAGAAAAAGGCAGCCTCAGAGAGTTCGTTCTAGACCATAACTCATAATAGCATCCCATGCCATTTTTTTTATTTCTTTACCTGAATTATTTGTCTTCCAAACATGTATCATTACCTGGTATTAAATTATATATTTATGTGTTTGAGTCTGTCTGTTTCACTATAATTTAAGCTCCATAAAGCCAGTACCTTTATTATTTTGTTCACTGCTTTTTTTTGTCTCATATCCTCAGCCCTTAAAAGAGTACTTGACACATTTAGGCCCTTAAATATTTGTGGCATGGAAGAATGATTTCATACACTCCCAGTTTCAAGGAGCGAAAGAACTGGTATTTCTTTTTTTTTTTTTCTTTTGAAGAAGTGGAAACACGAGTCCTTCAGTTCAGCCCTTTGAGTGCCTTCCTAATATACACCCCCTTTCCACTTGAATGACTAACTAGCGTGCAGTGTCATGGTGGGGGCACACCTCCAAAGATCTGCTCTGGAAATGGACAAAGTTTTCCAGTGCCCCCGTCCACTTACAGAGACGAGGTTGGCCGAGAAGCCAAAGTTCATGACCTGAGCCCTTTCTAAAATGTGATCTTGAATTTTGACAGTATTTTAAAAAGCTGTCATTTTAAAGCTTCCACTGGTTCTTTGTTGAAGTTCGTTTTATGTTCCAGAGCATGGGTTGTCTTGGTGAGTGTTGAAAAGAAGGTGTATTCTGCTAATGTGGGCTTTAGTGTACTATAAATGTCATCAGGTCCAGTTAGTTGCTCGAGTTCTCCAGGTCTTCTCTATCCTTAATGATTTTTCTTCCACCTTGTTCTGTTAGTGATTCAGAGAGGAGCGCTACAGCCACCAGCAAGTTGTGGAGTTTTCTAATTCTTCCAGTTGTATCACTTTCAGAGGCTCCATTGTGAGATGTATCCACATGAAGGCAATTATGTCTTCTTGGTGAACTGACCCCTTATCTCAGGTAATGTTCTTCTTTATCCCTGGTAGTAGTCCTTTTGCTGAATTTTTCCTAGGCTGACATTCACTTAACGACCCCAGCTGTCTTTTGCTGATTTTTCTTTTTTTTTTTTTTTTGCTGATTTTTAAACTGCTGTTTTTTTGTTTTGTTTTGTTTTGTTTTGTTTTTTTGGGCAGTTCCCTGGCTGGGAATTGAACCCAGGTCGCAGCATTGACAGTGCCAAAGCCTTAGCCACTACACCACCAGGGAACCCCCCCAGCTGTCTTCTGATTGGTGTTTGCATGGTGTATCTTTCTCCGTTCTTTCACTTTCAACCCACCTATGTCATATTATTGAAAGGTGTTTCTTGTAGACAGGTCAGGGTTTTATCCATTCCACTAATCCTTGTTTTTTAATTGGTATACTCAGATTATTTACATTTAATATAATTAATGACATGACCAGGCTATAGTCGACAGTCTTGCTAGATGTTTTCTGTTTGTTCCATCTGTTCTTTCTTCCTTTTTATGCCTACTTTCTTTTCTTCTTGCTTCATCTCCACAATTGCCTGCTTTTTAAAATCCCTTTTTTAAAGATTTTAGTGGTTACCCTAGGGTTTATAATGCACTGCTGCAAATAATATTGCTTTATGTTTAGTATAAAAACCTAAGCTTAAAAGTGCATATTCCCAATTTCTTCCTCCAATATTCTGTACTATTGTCTTCATAAATCTTACTTCTACATGTGCTTTTAAACCAAACCACATTGCTACTCATTTAAAGACAGTCGCTTAACTTACAGAACATTTAAAAATGACTTACATGGAGGCTGGCCTGGCAGAGGGATTTTCTCAGCTCTCCCGCTCATCTTCAGCTTTGTGTCTTACCCGTGCACCTGAACTTTAGAATGAGCCTGCCCTTGCCCCCAGAAGACTGCTGTTACTCAGTGCTTTCCAGCTTGATGGGAAAGAAGAGAGTGACCATCTGTTATCTTAGGCCAGCCTCAGTCTTAGGCCGCTTCTGTGTCCCTTGCTCACAGAGGTGAGATTTTCTTAATCATCTGACCTCTCACCAAGGTAAAGGAGGTATAAGACCCTCTAACATCTGGGTCCCAGATGGTTTCTTGCCCCACCCATTGAAATAAAGGAGTAATTTCCTTTTATCCACCCCTCACCCACACAGGTCTCCACAATGCCGTAAGGGGTTCAGGATTTGCTGCTCTCCCCACAGTGTCTTAGGGCCTTCTTCATTCTTCAAAGAGAAAAGGAGGACAGCAAAGTTCATGGCTTTTAAACCAAAGTAGCTGCTTCTCTCCTCTGAGCCTGCATCACCGAGGTAGACTTTCTTTAGATGCCCAACCTGCCCCATTCTTCCTTATGAACATGGGTGAGGAAGGGCCTACAAGCAGTTGTGGATTTTCCTTGCTTGGATGGCACCAAGGTGTTTTGTAGTCAAACCACCCCACCCCTAGTCTTTTAGCAATTTATTAAACTATTTAACCAAACTCTTCTTCTCAGGTGGCTCCTGAGTTCTGCCGTGGTTGGCACACTGCTTCTCCTTAGAGACCCTCAACTTTCTTTAGACTTTAGGCTAGTTGTTTGCCCTGTGAATTCAATTTTCTAAAAGATTCAATACATTCATGGTTTTGTCAATTGTTTTGTATTTCTTATTGGTAGAGTGGAAGGAACACTCTTCCCAGCTTTCCACATCCTAGTCAGAAACTAGAAATTCTAATTGCTTCCTGTTCTATGCTGTAATTTCCCACTGAGCCCCTAATGTTCATCAAAAGTTCATCACATTCTAATGAATTGTTAGAGAGTCCTGTGCAAAAGAGGAAAGAGGTACATCTTCAGGATGAAGCAGGAGAGAGATGAATAGCTGGCAGATGACCAAGAGATTGAGAATTGTGTTGACAGCAAATATTTGCAATCAAGTTGGAAAGGCAACCCAAGCATTTCTTCCCATACTGGAGAGAGTTTGGGGATGATCTCTGACTTTCCACAGTTGTGAATAAATGAGGGTTCATCTAATTATACATGGCCATTAAAAGGGGTTAGGCATTGCCGTAGGACTTAGGCCACTCAAATTGTAGGGATACAGCCAGATCACTGCAACTGTCTGTCCTCAAACCTAAGTAAGGTAGCTACGGTCTAAACATGGGAGATTAAGCTCTTTGCAGAGAGAAAGTTATCCAAATCTCATCTCAGTATTGGGGGGGAAAAGGCTCAGAATGTTTGGGTGCTACTTTCATTAAAAGAAATCAGACAATTTTTGCTTCCTGTGTTAGCCTATTTATTAGATATTTTGATGAGGGACCAGACCTTAATTTTTACCATATTATGAGGGGAGAAGGGGATCAAATTTTTAGAAGCCATCTCAGCACTTGAGTAAATTTTTTCTAATCCAGCACGATCAAATGGTCTTACTGCCTTGCTCAGTTTTTCCAGTAGAAAAGGCAATTTTCAAGACTGAAATAGCAATTTCTTAACCATCACTGAGGCTCTTAAAATCCATTTTTTAAACTCCTATAGACTTCTATGTGTAAATGAAAGAAGACTCGTGGAAATACACATTTTTCTATTTTGAGAGATAACTCACTCAAGCATAAAGTTAATACAATTTATTACACCAAAGTAAAGTTGCATTAAACTCATAACAGATGAGTAAACACACTTCACCAGAACAGGGTTGGGATGTCTTCTTTCCTGAGTGTATATCCTTCAGCTTCAATGCCTCCTTCAATATCCCATTCCTACCACTGCCCTGCTAACATAGGACAGCCTTGTCCTCCTTAGAGAGGTTTTTAAAACACCATTAGACCCTTGAAACTTCAGAGTTAACTCTTAGATGGGTAAGTAGCCTTTGATTATTCTTAGAGACACAAAATATTCATTAAGTCCTTTAAAATGAAAGTGACAAAATCAAGTTTAAGGGTTCCTGAGCCAGGCTGCTCAGGTTCACATACAGTAGACTCTCTGTTAACTGTAACTCAAGCCACCAGCACTCTCAAGCAACCAGCAAAAGGTTTTGCCAGTTGCTTGAGATTTTCCTGGTTGCTTGAGAATGCCAGTTGTTTGAATTCCAGTTAATAGAGAGCCTACCCACATTTATTGGCATCTACCAATCCCCATGGGTGCCAGTTAAGTGAGAGTCTACTGTATTAGGTTTAATGAAAACTTACTAACTGCATGACCTCAGGCAAGGAGGTTAATTTCTCTGAGCCTTAATTGCTTCATATTAGAATACAAATTGAGCTGTGAGGAGAATTATATGCAAAGCACTTAGCAGAATGTCTAGCACACAGTACATGTGTGGTAAAGGTTGGAAATGTATTATAATCACTGTCATTACTGCTACTACTGCATCAACTACCAGGCCACCTTGCTCCCCAACCTACCACCTCAGTTCATTCTTTTTTTTGTTTTGTTTTGTTTTGTTTTGTTTTTGCTTTTTGGTATGTGGGTAGCTCCCTGGCCGGGAATCGAACCCAGGCCGCAGCACTGACAGCGCCAGCGCCGAAACCCTAAGCCACTGCACCATCAGGGAGCTCCCTCAGTTCATTCTTTTGACAAATTCTTCAGCATCAGCTGTGCACCAAGCTCAGCTCTCAGAGCTTGTGGATAGTAAAGTAAGAATATAGGTTTTATCCCCTGTCATCTGCTAGCAAGACACTTCACCTTCCTGAACCTGGGTTTCCTATTCAATAAAATGGGTCTAATCAGGATGAGGGTGAGGGTGAGGATGTGCACAAACCTGAGAGTGAGTGCCTCCTTAAATTTTGGTCTTATGGCACCTTGCTTGCCTCACCCTCATGCAAGCCTCTGGGAATAGCAGTTACATCACATAGTTATTATATGAATCATGGAGTTGAGGAAGCGGAGAAAGAGAGTAGATTATATTTTCCTGGTATGGGGGTGGGGTTTGGGAAGCTTTGTCCAATGAGTGGATGTTAAATGGAGCCTTAAAGGACTGAGGTTTACTAGGCAGCCATTGGGTTGTTCCCTCTAAGTATATCAAAGAGTGCATGATGGATTATCCTTGGAAATGACAACATAGCTTGGAAGGAAGTAATGATGACAGCTAAGAGCTATTATTCAGTACCTACTACCTTGTCTTTAATCCTCATGATAGCCTTAATAGATTGGTATCACTTATTCCCATTTTACAGTGTAGACTCAAAAATTCTAAGCCCAAAGAGGCAAAAAAAGTTATACGTATGTTAGTTCTCTATTGCTGTTAATATATAACAAATTACTCAAAATTTGGTGGCTTACAACAACACAAATTATTATCTGAAAATTCTGGAGATCATAAGTCTGACACAGATCTCACTCAATTAACATCAAGGTGTCAATAGAGCAGTGTTTCCTTCTGGGGGCTCCAGGATTGTTGTAGCATCCATCCCCCTGCCTTTGAACTTCTAGAAGCTGTACACATCTCTGGCCTGTGGCCTCCTTATTTCATCTTCAAAGTCAGCTGGGCCAGTCCCTCTCACATTCCATCACTCTGCCCCTCATCTGTAGTCACATTTCCCCCTGACTTTTCCTCCTCTTTTTAAAGACCCCTGTGATTACCATTAGGCCCATCTAGATAACCAAAGTTAAAACTCCCTATTTTAAGGTCAACTGATTAGCAACCCTAATTCCATCTGTAACCTTATTCCCCTTTGCCATGTAACCTGAGTGTATTCACAGGTTCTTGAGATTATGACATGGTCGTCTTGTGTGTGTGTTGGGGTCCGGGGGGAGGGGGGTGGGAAGTAATTATTCTGCCTCTCTCCCAAGGGTGGCTAGTGGCAAACTGTTAGGTAGAGTCAGTTTGGATTTCATCCTGGGCTGACAGAGAGACACTGATGGATTTTATATGACATAAGTAAATCTGTATTTTACATAAATAATTCTTGAATCAGACTATAGCAAGGAACTGCAGAAGGAGAAAAAATATTGGCATTAGATAATTCTGTAAGACTCAATGAAGCATCAGATGTAGAAATGGAGAAAAGGAAGCGGATTGAAGGATATTTCAGAGGCAGAATCCTCAGGGCCTCGTGACCAGTCGGATATGGAGAGGAGAAGAGAGTGCGGATTCAAAGATGAACCTAGGTTTTCTGTCCTAGTTAGGTGACAAGAGGATGGTGATTTATCTTTACACTTTGATTTATGTGCAACCTCTTCGCAACTCATCCTAACCACCCATTTGTTCACCAGACATTTGTTTGGTGCCTACATATGCCAAGCTATTGTAGCACTTTGGATCCATCAATGAGCCCAAAACACAAAAATCTCTGCCCTCTAAGAACTTACCTCCTGCTTGGGGGAGAAATTCATAAAAAATAATCATGATGAATAAGGACATATAGAGTATGCCCAAAGGTGGTGAGAGCTATTGAAATGAATAAAAAAGCAGGGTAAGAGGTATCAGGAATACTGAGAGTGACAGCACAGGGTAACTGTTACAGGATGGTCATAGTAGGAAGGTGGTGATATTTGAGGAAAAACCTGAAGGAAGTGAAGGAATCAGCTGAGGGATGTCTGGAGAAATGCTGTCTTGGAAGAGGAAGGCGTTAGAACAGAAGCCTGACTGCGGGAGTTTGCCTGGTGTGTCTTAGGAAAAGGAAGGAGCAGCGTGCACAAGGGCACAGGAAGGAGCAGATGACATCTTCCCCTATCCCTAAGGGAGGCAATGGGCTCTGACAAGCAGGTGAGGGTGACAGGGAAAGAGGGGGCAGTGCCACCGCTGTGCCTCATCACAGATAAGTCCATATGTTGGCTGAGCTCTAACTATATGGCAGTCCACAGGTGAATTAATTCATTTGACCCACAAAACAACTCTAGAAGGCAGATAGGATGATTAGCCCCATTTCACAGCTGAGGAAGATGACACAGGATGACACAGGAAGGCCAATAGTCTGGCTCCACACTCTGCTCCCTCAGTCACTCCTGCCCCAACCCTGGAATGCATAAGGAGCAGAAGAGTACCTGAAAGAAGTCCTTTCTACCCAAAAACCCCTCACTGATCTCTGAGATCCCCTCCACATTTCATTCCTGGCACCATGTGAAACTTAACTGGGTGACAGGGTAAGTTCCTTGTATCTTACAGTGAATGAGTCCTATCATCCATTCAATAAGAGCTATTGCTCATCCACTAAGTGGTAGTTCTGTGCTAGGGCTTTTCTCTAGGCAGGAAGGACTTGGCAGCAGAAAAGTACATGCCGAAAAAGACAAGTGGGGCCGTGAGGACAGTTTTCATTTATTTTGAAGTTCTACCTCTGGAGATGTCCACATTCATCACTTAGTGACCATTAAGTCACCACGGTATGATGATGCTCATCCTTTCTACTGGATACCTCTCCCTCCACAGCTAATTGCTTTACATCTATAGTCTAGTGCTTGTCAGTTTTGTCACACTGTTATTACATACAGTAATGGTGTGTAAGATATTAGCCTGTCATTAGATATAAATGTGTCTAAGAAAAACTCATTTCCAAGAATCATTTTGGAAAATGAATCCAGGAGAGAGGTAAAAGCTTATTTTCTGTCACCAAGGACAACATAAAATAACTCTGAGGCATGTACGAGGATTATTAAAGGTGGGCTTTATGGCCCCTAGGACTACCAAAGCCACACATACAGTTTTGGGTGTTAGGTGATGGCTGGAAAAAAAGTTAAGATGGAAAGAAGACACAGCTTTTATCTCCTGATAACTGCGCCATGCCTTGAGGATATGAACAAACCAGCCCTCCCCCTCACTATTTCTCTATCTATTTTCTTTTGATTAATAACATGTGAGCAGAAAATTGTTTTCACCACTTTCCCTCTGTTGTCATTAAGTTCAATTTCTTTGTTTTAATAATACAGCACCAGTGACTACTCTGATAGTGGAACTTTTTTCTTTTAGTTATCTATGAAAGTAACACTTTATTACAAAATATACATTTCATACAACTCTCGAAAACCTGGTTTTGTGATATCCCTCAGGGTCAAACACTATCCGTGTTCTCAGTGTTTCCCCAGTTTGTTTCTGACAACTTTCACCACCGAGCTGTATCCCCATAACACTGTCTGCATGTGGCAAATGTTCAAGAACACACATTAAATTACCAACAAAATGCACACTTTCTCTAACCTCTTAGGCCCTTTCACCTCTGACCATACACAAAACAGTCAAATCCTTTTCCACATGAAGACTATGAAATGGATTCTAACCATCCTAAGAAAACAAATTAATCTTAGGCTATTTAAAAACTTTAAATGCAAAGAGTATATGTCACATACCTGCTGTTTATAAGGGGAAAACCCAATTCTGGTGGCTGAGGGGAACATAAAGGTACCCCAGACACTGTGTTTTCCCTGCAGGTACTCAGTCTGGTAGGAGCCTGATGATTACCTGCAGAGAGAACCTAGAGGGATCTCTGTATTCAAGCCCCTTCCTCTCCGAAGCCCTCTGGTACTCACTGGGGCTATTAATCTGGCACATCCAGATGAAGATCAGCTTACGGGCTCTGGAGCCACATTGCCTGAATTCAAGTCCTGATTCAACCAAATACTAGCTTTGTGACTTTGGGCAACTTATTTATTTTGTCTGTGCCTTGTTTGCCTCATTTGTAAAACAGGATTAAAAGTTAGTCTAAACTCATAGAGTTGTGATAATTAAATGAGTTCCTGTGTATAAAATGCTTAGAACCATACCAGGTACAGGGTAAGAATTCAATTAATATTAGCCTTTATTTGGTTTATTACTTCTACTTTGTGACAAATTGTATTTTGCATGGCTATCTTGAGCTACTGTTAATTTCTATTTTTTATTTTCATAGAAATATACTTACTGTTCCTTGGAATGTTACATAATCATTATAAAAGATTTAAATTCTGTAGAGAAAGAAAATGTTTCTCTTTAATGTTATCCTCAAAGGTAACCATACTTTACAATTTGGCAAAACTTCTATGTGACGATTTCCCTATTTAAGGTTATATAGATATATTTCTTGTCAAGTTGGCTGAGTAGGTAAATACTGTGCTTGCATCCTCTCACAACCACATCACAATTACAACTAAACTAGATAAAAATCATCATGGAGAATTGCCTGAAGTCTAACTAAAAGAGAATTTCTACAGCTAAGGACATGCAGAAGAAGCTACATCAAGACAGGTAGGAGGAGTGGAGACATAAAACAGGCTAGACCTACACTCACAAGTGGCAGTTAAGACTCAGAGGGATATCTTGGCTGTGAAAGTATCTCCTGGGGAGCAAAGAGTCCCAGCCCTCCACCAGGCACCCCAACCCAGGGTTCTAGGGCTGGGATAAAAGTTCCAACAACTTTGGGCTGTGAAAACCAGTGGAGATTGTGGCTGGTTGAGGCAGAGGGTGGTTGGAGTCCCAGGCATTCCTCTTAAAGAGCCCATGCATAAGTTTACTTGCTGAAGTAATTACTCATTCTGAGATCTAGTGCTGGGGCAGCAGCTCAAAATGTGCCAGGATCATATAGGGAGGAACTGAATTGTCTGACTTCAGGGCAAGGGCAAGAGGGGCAGCTTTATTCTAGATAGAAGTTCTGGCAGAAGCCATATTTCCTTTGTTGATCCCTCTCTGCACCTAGCATGCAGAGGCAGGCAGCTGCCATATCTCAATATCTCAATCTCCATCAACCTGGCCAACACTGGTCACCCACCCAGGTGATTCACTGAGATCCCACACCATTCTACATGCAGGCCCATGTAAACTGCTTCCATTGGCTTTTCCATATAAATGAGCAGTCTTGGCTCATGCCACAGACTTTTCTAAAATTTCTCAAAGATTCCCAAAACCCAGATAAGCAGCATTTAGTCTCCATGTGACCTGTATTTCTTGCTAAGCAGCCCAAGTCTGACAATAGTGGCAGCCAGGCTTTGTTCATAGCCTTTCCCAGTCACCTCCAAGAACAACGTGGGTAGCAGCCATCTGTGAATTGCTTCATGGCTTATTACAGTAAGTCCCAGAAATGGCACACCCAGGAGCCAGGTAAGACCAAACTGGGGCACCACTTAGCTACCTCCACTGATGACACACCCAAAGGGCAGATTGGCAGAGCCCTGCTAAAGCAAATCTTGCTCCATAGGGTCAGCCTCTGTACAACAGCTCCTCCATTGTAGTCACAGTCAATTCTCACAACCATTCAACCTGAGGGTTCATCCCTCCATTGATGTACAAACAGCATCCAAGGCTCAACTACAATAAGAGGGCACACACAACCCATACAAGGGACACACCTGGAGCACCTGGCTCAGGTGACCAGGTAAACACTGCCTTTGGGCCCCACAAGACACATACATAAGTCCACTCCACTTAGTAGGCCAGAAACTTAGCAGCCCTACATAGAGACAAACATAAGAATAAAGCCAACATGAAGAAACAAATAAATATGCTCCAAATGAAAGAACAGAACAAAGCTCCAGAAAAAGAACTAAATGAATTGGAGACAAGCAAACTACCAGATGCAGATTTCCAAACAAACACTGGTTATAAGGAAGCTCAATGAACTCAGGGGGAACTTCAACAAAAAATGTAGGAAACACAAAAATGGAGATAGCAAACATGAAAAAAGCCAATCAGGAATGAAGAATACAATAACTGAAATGAAGAATACCGTAGAGGGAATCAACAGTGGATTGCATAAAGTAGAGGACTGAATCAGCAATTTAGAAAATAGGGTAGCAAAAAACACCCAATCAGAACAGCAAAAAGAAAAGAGAATCCAAAAAAATAAGGATGGTTTAAGGGGCTTCTGGGACAACATCAAGCATACCTACATTTGTATCATAGGGATACTAGAAGGAGAAGAGAGAGAATAAGGAATTGAAAATCTATTTGAAGAAATAATGACAGAAAACTTTTCTAACCCAGTGGAGGAAATAGACATGCAAGCCCAGGAAGCACAGAGAGTTCCAAAAAATATGAACCCAAACAGGCCCACAGCAAGACACATCATGATCAAAATGGCAAAGCTTAAAGACAAAAGAAGAATCTTCACAATGAGATACCACCTTACACCTGTGAGAATGGCTGTTATCAACAAGACAAGGAATAACAAGTGCTGGAGAGGGTGTGGGGAGAAAGGAACTCTGGCACACTGCTGGTGGGAGTGCAAACTGGTACAACCACTGTGGAAGGCAGTGTGGGGGTTCCTCAGAAAATTGGGAATGGAGTTACCATGTCACCCAGCAATCCCCCTTCTGGGGATCTACCCAAAAGACTTGAAAACCTTTGTCTGCAAAGACTTATGTACCCCAATGTTCATTGCAGTGCTGTTCACAGTGGCCAAAACATGGAAACAACCAAAGTGCCCACGACAGATGACTGGATAAAGAAGCTGTGGTACATATACACAATGGAATATTACTCAGTTGTAAGAAAAGATGAAATATTGCCATTTGCAACAAAATGGATGGACCTAGAGATCATCATGCTTAGTGAAATAAGCCAGACAGAAAAAACAAGAAACTATGACTCACTCATATGTGGAATATAAAACTGAAAGCAAAGAAAAAAAGAAATGAACACACAAATAACCCATGGACACAATCAATAGTTTAATGTTTATTTGGGGACGAGTGGGTTAGGGAGGGGATAAAGGGGAGGGGGTGGGAGAGGAGCGGGGAAGCTAAATATAAGGTGATGGAAAGAGAAGTCACATTAGGTGGTGAACTTATTATACATCAAGTTGACAATGCACTGTAGAATTGTATGCCTGAAACCTATGTAATCCTTGCTAACAGATGTCACCCCAATGAGTCTAACAATAAAAATGAATTTTAAAAAAAAAAGAAGAATCTTAAAAGCAGCAAGAGAAAAGCAGAAAATTACCTACAAGGGAGCTCCCATAAGACTGTGAGCTGATTTCTCAACAGAAATTTTGCAGACCAGAGGGATTGGCACAAAATATTCAAAGTCATGAAAAGCAAGGATATACAATCAAGATTATTCTACCCAGTGAAGTTATCATTTAGAATGAAAGGAGAGATAAAGAGCTTTCAAGACAAGAAAAAGCTAAAGGAGTTCATTACCACCAAACCAGTATTACAAGAAATGTTAACAGGACTTCTTTGAAAAAAAAGGAGAAAGAAAGAAAAAGATATAAGAATAATAAATTGGCAGTAAATACATATCTATCAATAATTACTTTACATGTATATAGATTAAGTGTTCTAATAAAAAAACATAGGGTGGCTGAATGTTTAAGACAACAAGACCTTTATATGTGCTGCCTACAAGAGACTCCCTTCAGATTAAAAGACGTATCGAGACTGAAAGTAAAGGGATAGAGAAAAAGATAGTTCAAGAAAATGGAAACAAACAAAAAAGCTGGAGTAGCAATGTTTATATCAGACAAAATAGACTTTAAAACAAAGGCTAAACAAGAGACAGAGAAGGACCCAGTAATCTCACTCCTGGGTATTTATTCGAAGAAACCCAAAACACTCCTTTAAGGGGCATCCACATGTTCATTGCAGCATCATGTGCGATAGCCAAGATATGAAGGCAAACTCAGTGTCCATCAGTGGATGAATGGATAAAGAAGAGGTGATATATATGTACACACACACACACACACACACACACACACACACATATATATATACACTCACACACACAATTGAATATTACTCAGCCATAAAAAAGAATAGTATTTTGGCATCTGCAACAACATGGATGGACCTAGAAGGTATTAAGCTGAGTAGAGTAAGTAAGACAGAGAAATACAAATGCCGTATGATTCCACTGACATGTGGAATCAGAAGAACAAAATAAATAACAAACAAAACAGAAACAGACTTACAGATACAGAGAACATTTTGAGGGTTGTCAGATAGGAAAAGTTTGAGGCTAAGTGAAAAAGAAGAAGGTATTATATACAAATAGGTAGTTACAAAATAGTCATGAGGGATGTAAAGTATAGCATAAGGAATATAATTAATAATATTGTAATAATTATGTATGGTGTCAGATGGGTATCAGATCTATCAGGGTGATCACCTCCTAAATTATATAAATGTCTAATCACTATGTTGTACACCTGAAATTAATAAAATACTGTATGTCAACTATAAGTGAAAAATTAAAAGTTATTAGAAAAATAATGTATAGATATATTTTCAACATAAATTTATTTTTCTATATATACTGTTCCATAAACAGCTTGTTAAACTCACTGTATTGAGATCATCTATGTCAATATATAAACATCTATTCTATAATTTAAATAACTATTACCTGATTAGCAAACATTTAGACCAAGCTTGTCCAACCCATGACCCAACACAAATTCATAAACTTCCTTAAAACATTATGAGATTTTTTGAGATCTTTTTTTAGCTCGTCAGCTATCATTAGTGTTAGTGTATGTTATGTGTGGCTCAAGACAATTCTTCTTCCAGTGTGGCCCAAGGAAGCCAAAAGTTTGGACACCCCTGATTTAGAACATTTATTGGTTATATGGTATTTGTGCTGTAGTATTCAAGCTAAAGCTCATGTTTCTTGAAGGAAATGTTATTGAATTCTCAAAGAGCTCTGGAAAAAGGAACTCCTGAGTAAAATACCTATTTATTTACTGACCACTTTAGGAGAATTGAACAAGCAGCAGAAGCAAGCTTCGATTACAGAAAATTCTATTTCTAGACTTTTTCTGAAGGTTCTAAAACGGATTTTGACTAGCACACTGTAACTATCTATTTATCAGGGTTGTTGTGAAGGCAAAATAAGATCATGTATGTAAAGTGCCTGCACTCTATAAATGCTCAATAGATGTTAGTATCACTGCTATTAGGGTGGCAATTAACAGGGAGAGATTTGATACCATCTTTCTTTGATGACTTAGTCACTGACCTATAGAAGGTGAAAGGGTCCTAGGTTTGTATTCTTTAATGACTACGTATTGTACTAAAGATAAACTTGTACAGCATAGAAATAAAAACATAGACTAACATCCTGATCCTTCCAGCAACTAAAAATTATCTGCATGATATTTACTAATTAATAAGAAAGGTTAAAAATAGTACTTATCAAATTTGCTGCCTTTGTCTAATGACATGTAGAAGGAGTGGCACTTCCAATTAGCATTTCATTACCTCATTCAGCTTGCCCACAGGAGATTAGTTAGGAAAGTATAAGTGCAGCTGGACATGGGAGAGGAGCAGGAGACAAGATGATTATTGAACAAAACTAAATTTCTGCTTTGTATTCAGTATTTCTCAACTGTGGCATTATTGACTGTTAGGACCACATAATTCTTTGTTGTGGAGGCCTATTCTGTGTATGATAGAATGTTTAGCAAAATCCCTGGCTTCTACCTATTAGATACCAGTGGTATCTTTTCCCACCACGTTTTAATCCCCCAAAATGTCTCCAGATATTGCTAATGCTCCTTGAGGGCAAAAGCACCCACCCCCAAATGAGACCCACTGATAAATGTATATGTATATATGTTTTGTATAGTGTTTTATACTTTGCAAATGTATTTATATTTGCAATAGTTGTGGGAGTAGGCTAGGTAGATATTCTCCATTTTATAGATGAGGAAAACATGATCTTATAGTAATAAATTCTGTGAAATCAAAACTTAAATTAGGAACCATTGGGATGCCCTAATTGCTCAGACCAGAAAAAAAAATAGTCTGTGGGGTTTTTACAAAACCTATTTTAGTAAAAAGTCAGAGTTTTTTTTCTCTTACTTGAGGACCACAAAAGGGATGATCAGCCAGCCAGCCTCAAAGAGGACCCCCTAAGCAAAAGACAAGCAGCTATGTCATTCAGAGTTAATTTGGGGTTCAATTTATTAGCTACAGAGATAACGGTTTGAAGAAAAATTCGCCTGCTCCTGCAGATATGGAAAATGGGATAGCATGTGAATAAATGATTCTAATAGCAGCAATGACATACTTTAAGAGGCATGAGTATTTCATCTATAAAGAAAGTCTGCCTATTAATTAAAACTGGTATAGAGAGACTTAAAGAACATAAAAATAGATAAGTGGTAGCACTAAAAACAAATATCTTAGAAAATAAAGAAACTGCCTGAAGACAGGGATTTATAATCTACAGACATTAAAAGAGGTATTTCTAGATGCCAGGAAGAGCTAGAATCCCAAGGAGATGGAGAATAAGATGAGGAAGTAGAGGAAATTCACCAAAGTCATCCACTCTCAAGCTGAACCCCTAAGTGACACAAGCAGATGTCTATCTACAAATTTACACATGTCATTTCACTGATTGTGTAGATATCAACACCACTGCTTATTTCCACTTATATCTGCTGAGGATTTTTATGACATCAGAACTCAGGTTTGTAGACAGTGAAAATGTCATCACATTAAAAACAATCTGCTTCACGTGTGTGAAATAATAGGCTGTGAGGTTAACGTGCTCATGTCTGGGACATCGATCCAAAAGTGAATAACTTATAATTGGCCATCACTCAATGCCAGTTTTAACCCACCCGGGCTATCTGAGTAAGCATACTTTATTCACTGAAATAACCATGAAACCACAAAAAACAAAACTTGCTCACAGAACTGGCCAACGGCCAAACAACATCCCCACTCCTCCCTCCCCTCACTCCCCGACTTCCAGTTAAATACGAAATTGCTAGGAAAATATAAGATAATACATAAGCCCATCATAAATTACTGGCCTGCAGGCCCCACACTTAGAATGAAACAGTGGTGATTTAAAACATAACAAGAGACTTTCTTCTTTTTCTTTTTTCAGTGTCCAAGATGATTTTAAAGGTGCATGGATAAACATTTCAACCATACAATTTTAAGTGTATTATTTTTTGTGCAATTAAAAAGACAAAAGCAACCTTGGGGCTCTCTTTGGAGGTAGGGTGCAAAACACTGATATCACGCAGCCTGTGCCAATTCCCTAAAGAAACCTTGAAATGCCTGTGTCCTATCCCCAGTGGTCCTCACTAGGCCTGAGCTGCTCATCATTTCTCTTTCTCTCCAATTCTCCATCCCCAGACACCTGGGAGGTCCCCCCTTTTTCCCAAAAGCTCGTCCAGCTTCAGGTCCTAGCACTCTCGCCAGCACAGCAGTCCCCTACCTGCATTCTCACACATAGAACCCAGCCTAGGGCCCACAGGTGGTATGCCAGGTGGGCAATGCTGAAGAGGCCTTCTTTTTTTTACCTGTAAGGATCACTTTTATTATTTTGCCATTACAACCCCAGGTTTTGAAAGGTTTGATCACCAAACACTGAGGTTACACAAAACAAAGAGGATTTATTTCTAATTTCCTACCATCGAAGGTACCAATCACCCATTTGGGTGAAGATACTAAGACCAATATCCCTAAAATGAAATACTATCCATGAATAGTAACACTGGCAATTTATCAGTTAATTATCAAAGTACACAGGCCCAAAAGCTATGGATGCTATGACTGCTAAATTCACTGAAGGAAGATGGAACTGTCACTCTCATGAGTCCCCTGAGAAGCCAAAGGCAGCAGATGGAACAGCAAAGTGTGAAGAAGAGAGCATGGGCTTTGGAGTTAGGTTGGAGGACTACATTTATTATGTATTTGATGTATAATAATTAGATAATCCCATAAAACTCTCTGAGCCTCAGTCTCCATACCTACCTTAGAAGTTATGTGGACTGAAACTTAGGGGCCAGGTAAGTGACAGGTAATGCCAGAGCCCAGACTAAACACCAGCTTGCTGAGGAACTTGTTACTTAGTAGGTGGTAAATGAAAACTAGTTTTTCTTTACTTAATCCAGTATTGCTAAAGTTAACCTTATATTGGATTGCAGAGAAATTATTACTAATCCTGAACTGACAAAGCATCAAGCATTTACGAACTAAATGAGTAAAAGAAAAACGGGCAATGTGTAGCTACATTCGTCCATAGTTTACGTAAAGCACTTAATATGATGAATCCCCATTTCTGCTGCTGTGGAATTGGGGACTCTGAACTCTTAGCCCCCAATTTTTTACTTCAGTCAACAGAATCAGACTAAATCAAAAAGCCTCCAGAACAAACAGCCTGAAACGAGGTTCAGATCTTTCTGCACAAAGACCAACACTAGGGGGAGACTCTGTCCCTTCTCTGCTGAGAAAGATAGAAACCCCCTCGCTCAGTCACCACCCAACGCTCTAGGGACATGTCCTGATAGTGTCAAGTGCAATCATTGATGAATAGAATTGGGCAGGCAGCAAACGTCGCATATGGGATTGGGGAATGAAACCCACTAAGTGACAAGAAATATCCCAAAGTCATCAGAAAGTCAAAAAAAAATTAAGATTAAAAAGCCACAGCTTTTAACCCACTAATGTTATCAAATTACTCAGTAGTAGGTTTTTGTAATCACAATAGTTTAATTTTCTTGGTAGAAAAGTGATATTTAATTGTTACCAATCTTAGTGATAGCATATTAATGATAACAATAAAAAATAATAATACTTTATGTGTACATTTTAATTCTTCCAACAATCCAGTGACTAGATATTTTAATCCATTTTTCTGTTATGAAAATTAAGATATAGAGTTAAGGTTAAATGACTTAACAGCAGAGTGATTAAGGGCAGATTACACAGTCAGACTGACTGGGTTCAAGTCTCAACTTTTACCATTCACTACCTATGTGACCCGGCAAGTTAATTAACCTCCCTGTTCTTTATTTTCTTCATATATGAAATAAAAATAATAATAGTACCTACCCCCTTAGGTTGTTGGGAGAATTAAATGAGCTAACACATGTAAAACACTTAGAATCATGTTTGGTATATTATAAGCACTTAACATGTTTAGCCATTACATGACCCAAAGTCACATATTTATTTATTAATTTATACATCAATTGCTTAATTACCACTTGTTGCAGGCACTGTCTTAGTCACTTGGGAAAAACAATGGAAAAGGTCTTCTAATTTATTGGACGAGATAGACACTATGTAATTCTAGTTAAGACGGGATGCATATTATGGCAGAAGAGGTAGGAGCTATGCAGCACATGGGGCAGAAGGGTCAGGGACCAGGCAAGTGGTGGCTAATGCCAGAGCCCAGACTGGACACCAGCTGCATTAGAAACATTAGCAGCAGCAAAAAGAGATGTTCATCAACAGCTCTGAAACTATAAATATTGTTAAGGCTTATGGACAAAGAAAACTAAGAATTTTAATACCTAACCTTAACTCTGAAACTTTCTGAGCAAGTCATTTATTTGACCCTTAGATTTTCATTTCCAGACACATAAAATGCCAATCTATTAGGGATGTTCTGGGAAAAATTATAATTACTGTATGGGCTTCTATGGTTTTTGAAGAGTCTACAAAGGCATAATAAAATCTTGGCAGTGAGATCAGTGGATAACTGTCAGATCAACCACACACCTTTTCTTAGAGGAGATCATGTCAGAGTGGGACACATAGGGGAACATAAGGGGCTTTCTCTATAGAATCCCAGAGGAAAATATCTTTGGGTTTTCGTCTGGTGGCTTCCAAACTTTGCACCACTTAGGGTACCTTTTACTAGTTGTCTATCATGAACTCCATATTTTTTAAGATGTTGATCATATTAAATACGAGTTGATAAATCCCTCGTTTTGATTCATTAGAGAAAATTTCATGCGTGTAATATGGAAGTGCTACCATCCTAGCTAACATAATCCATCCAAAATAAAGAAAGAAGTTCCCATTATACACTCATTGGAAAAAAATTAGGAAAACACAGAAAAGAGTAAAGAAGTAGAATACCCCACCACAATTCTATCACTGTGTCAAGATTTAGCCATATTTCCTTCCAATCTTTATTTTAGGCACTGTATTTTGTTGTGTGGTTTTGTTTTGTTTTTTTGTTTTTGTTTGTTTGATTTTTAATAGTTGAGATCATATTGCATATCCCTAAGGCAAAGAAAAAGGACATTTTTTTAGGTGAGGGGGAGAGCTATTGAGTATCCTGTATCCTTATTAGACGCAATACTTCCTCTGTTGTCCTCAGAATGTTTGTGTCCACCCACAACTGACATGTTGAAACCTAATCCCCAGTGTGATGGTATTTGGAGATGGGGCCTCTGGGAGATGATTACATTATGAGGGTGAAGCCCTCTTGAATAGGATTAGTGCTCTTTTACAATAGACTCTCAGTTAATGGGCACCCATGCCAGATAAACATAGTATTATTTCTTTGATTTTTTTTCTTTTTTTCTTTTTTTGCCAGTTGTTTGAGAGTGCCAGTTGCTTGAGTTCTGGTTAACAACAAGTCTACTGTATAAATATCCCAGAGACATCCCCTCACCCCTTCCATTGTGTGAAGTTGCAGAGAAAAGACAGCTGTCTCTGAACCAGGAAGTGGGTCTACACCAGACTCTGAGTCTGTCAGCACCATGATCTTGGACTTCCTGGCCTCCTAATTGTGAGAAATAAATATATGTTGTTTATAAGCCACCCAATTTATGGTATTTTTGTTATAACAGCCACTATATACTATAAAATGATGTCTTTTTATCTCCATACCCCAGCACTCTACAAATTACCTGGCACATAGTACATGTTCAATAATATTTTCTTTTTTTTTCTTTTTTTTTTTTTTTTGGGCTATACTGAATTAAACTGTTTAAATTAAACTGAAATATTGCAACTCTATTCTTGCCTTTGTACATCAAAGAAACTGCTTCAGTTCTCTTATTTCACAGATGAAAACACTAAAAACCAGAGTGGCTAAGGGACAGAGGTTTCCCTGTATAAGACTGACTGATTGCCAAAAAGCAACAGATAATAGCAGATGCTGGCATATTCTGGAATCCTATCACTTTAAGAGAACCACTACTCATGTTTTAGTGATCATTTTTCATGCAGTTTGTACCAATGGGATAATATCAGAATATTCTTTTTCATCATGGACAGTTTTTAAAATATAGTCATTATTTTAAAAACCTCCTCCTGCCCTCTGTCCTACTTTTCTCTACTAGACATCCCTCTGCTCCATCCCCACTACCATGTAATCAGTGTTAATAGCCTGGTTTGTATCATTTCAAGACATTTCTATGCTGCTAAAATCATAAGCAAAGATAAATACATATATAAGGTGAAGTTATCATTGTTTTTCAAAAATGGGATCATACTATATGTATACTTGTATAGATTTTGCTTTTTGCACTTAATAATACATGCAGAAATTGTTCCCCATGTCCAAGCCAACTGGCTTTGACTTACCTCTTGTGACAGGGGGCCCGTGGTTGGCTGTTAAGCAGTATGTGATTCTACAACCAGGGCCCCATCATACTGGAAGCTACTGGATAAGTTCTGACTGCAGCTTTGCAGATAGGAAAGGCAAACCCATACCAGAACAGGTATCCATCCCTGTGTAGACAAACCACTGGCCCTTCCAGGACAAAAGAGAACCAATGTGGAGTTGCTCCTAAGGCACTGGTGGTCTCCTTGAGAAATAGCACCCATCCTTTTTTTCCCAGGCCCTTGACCAGCCATCTAGGCCACTGGCCACAGCTCAGGTTTCTAAGAGCTACCCTATGCAGCAAGTCCCCATCCCCTAGGGTCTTTATTAGTACTAAATCCCATGTCCTGAGAAAGTGAGCAAATCTTTGCTTATCCAGTTTTATGTTCTGCCTCCTTGATTATACTCATCAAAGTTTATTCCCCAGCATACCTCCCTGGCTTCTATGATATTGCTAGTTAGTCTATACAGTTCTTTTGCAGTGTAACCTCTTTCCCCGCTCCCCTGCTTAGCAGGACTAGCACACTCCCAGCTGGGTTCTGCTGGGAGTTAACCCTACTTATAGTAGTGGCATTCGGGAGAGGCCCAGGGGCAACTGCTTAGAGGGACACCTGTTGCCTTGTAGAGGTGAGGCCTCTGCAATGTCTTCCCACCTGAGGGAAGTGCTGGCAGTTTGTAGACAGGGGTGAACTGACAGTTCTGAGGGTTCAGAAGAGTCTACAGAACCATAATCCTCATCCCATATATCAGGGTCCAAAGCTTTCCCAACCTAGGCCCTGCCCTTAGCACAACAGACCTGCCTGGTTGAGAATCTAAACATCTACAAAGCTCCTTGATTCTAACTGCTCAGCCCTATACTTGCTCCTTAGCTATATCCATGCTTCCACTGAGGGCAAAGGGCCTCTTTGTAAACTCCCAAAGAGGCCCTACAGAGAGGTCCTCTAGCTCTCACAATTCGCCTTTAGAGGTTTATGAACAGTCCTCAGCTTCTCATTAACTCTCTGCGCAGCATTAATACAACCTCTAAACCCAACCAACATCAATGCCCACATGTTCATATGGTCTTCCCATTGCATTTCAAATATCTGAATCATCAAGGGTATTTCCATCCACACAGGTCACTAACAGTCAAAGATTTAAAAACTGGGCTGCCACCTTATACCAGAGACTATCTCTGCCTGGTACATATCACAAGGTGTGGTTGGTAGAATAGAACAATGCCTCACCCCAAAGATGTCCATGTTCTAATCACCAGATGTCCATGTCCTAATCACCAGAATCTATAAGCATGTTTTCTTATATGGCAAAGGGACTTTGCAGATTTGACTAAGCTAATGATCTTGGGATGAGGAGGTCATCCTGGATTATACACTGGTGGGTCTGATGCAATCATCAAAGCACTTATATAAGTGAGAAGAGGAGGTAGGAGAGTCAGAGTCAGAGATCTGAACGTGTTATGCTACTGGTTTTAAAGATAGGGGAAGGCGCTATAATGGTGGCCTCTGAGGACAGGAAAGCCAAGGAAACTTTCTCCCCTAGGACCCCCAGAAGGTACATAGCCCTGCCGACAACTCGTTTTAGCCAGTGAAACCCAATCTGGACTCCTAGCTTTCAGAACTGTAAGATAATGAATGTGTGTATATTTTAAGTCACCACATTTGTGATAACTTTTTGCAGTAGCAATAGGAAACTGATACACAAAGGGTGAGGGCTTCCTTGACAGCAGCAAATGATTGAACCCCAACGTTGCCTTACTGCCTGCCTTCATAGGTCACTCCTAGTGCCAACGCTGGGTTTGGGTCCTCTGAGAAGCAGTCACCAAGACAGATTAAACTTGCAAATAATTTATTGGAAAAACCACTTCTGAAGCATACAACGGAAAGAGAGGAGTAATCAGGGACAGTCTGCAGATTTTAATGCTGGTCTGACAGCTGTGCAAGGAAAGAGGGAAGGAAGGATCAGATAGGGAAGGCCTCAGACTGCAGTGTAGCCTGCTAAGGTCTCATCCAGGTCATTGGAGGGCCCCTGAACAGAGTGTCCAATCCAGGAGAGGGTGGCCTTAGCATAAATGCTGTGGCAGATCTGAAGATGTAGCATTTGGGGGCTGTGAACCAGCTGTGCTTCTCACAGCAAGTTATCTTGAACGGAGATCTAAGGAGCCCATCTCCAGGGTCACCGGACTCACCCACCCACCCCCATCTAGGCTCAAATGCTGCTAATTAACCATAGGTCCCCACAGGGGTAAAGCCTTGACCCTGAGCTTCCCACATGGCCAAGAAAATATCAGAGCACAGAGTCTCTGCAGGTAGGCAGATCTCAGAGGGCAAAAAGAGGAGATAAGCTACACATGCTCAAAACCTGATCTTCAAATTTACCCATCAGATAAGTCACTGCTCCTCAACTGTGCAAGAGGGTTTGGAGTAGTGGAGAGAGGCCAGGGCTGGTCCTCAGACAGAGCTGTGGAGCTCTCTCCACCAGGAAAAAATGTTAGAAGGCAGCAATAATGTGCCCCCCGTCAGATTGCTACAACAAATGTCTTCCAATTTTATTGCCAGTTTGCTTTCCAAAAAAGTTAAAACATTTTCCACATTTACCAAGCAGTGTTCAGAGGACTGTCTCCTGTACCTGCACAGCATTAGGCGTTATCACTCTTTCTTTATTTCTGCCATTCTAATGAGTGTCAAATATTTCATTTTTATTTAATCTGCATTTGCCTAACTGTTAGGAAGATGAAACACCTTTTTCATATGCCTTGTGTCTTTAGAGTTGTGTGAACTGCCTAACTGAATGCCTAATTTATTCTACTATTGGGCCATTTGGGTTAGGGTTTCTTTTGTTAATGTGTTTGTAGAGGTGGTGTGTATGTTATAGCTATTAACACCTTATCTGCTATATGCATGGCAATTATTTTTCAGCCTACCTTTTTTTGTCTATGAGTATTTTTATGGTATCTTTTATCAGGTTTTTATAGTCAAATACTCTTATCTTTTCTTTTATAGTTTCTGGGTTCTCTATTTTTGTTTGCAGGAGCTCTCTGTTCCCCCATTACATAATCTCCTAAACTTTCTTCTAAGATTTTTACTATTTCATTTTTACATTTATTAGTTCATCCATCTGAAATTTATTTTTGTATTGTTTCCTTTCTTATCACAAAATAATAGATGTTTCTTATATACATTTTAGGAAGATGTAGATGATATGCAAGAAAAAAGTTTTAATTACTCATAATTCTCCACTTCAGCATGTAGTTCCTGTGAATGTTTCTGGCTATATTCTTTCAGTCTTTTTCTCTATGCATTGCACACAACTTTAAATTTTTAAATAAAATATTTATATTGTAAATTCTGTTATACAACCTGCTCTCATCATTTAACAATACAACACATTTTCACATCATGGAATAATTTTCTACAACACATTTTTAATAGCACAAGAATAATCCAATGTATAAATGTACCATCATTTGTTTAATCAAATCTCTATTTTTGGACATTTATATCATTTCCAATTTTTTGCTATGAAGAAAACATGCCATGATATCGCCTCCCATTTGTTAGACTACACTTTGCTCATGGTTGAAGAGTTCACTCTTTTTCAGATACGTTGTTCAATTTTAATAGTACCTAAAACTATCTGCTTTAAAAATCAGAAAAGGAGAGGAAAAGATCCTTTTTATTTTTTTCTGGGTCTTTGTATTGAAATATAAGTGAATTGAATAGAGGACTTGGAACTACCTTTAAAAAAAGAACTGGATCTTCAATGTCCAATTGATGGGTTTAGAAATTGTTTCCCAAAAGCATCAACAAAAAAAGAATTCTGAGGTGAAGAGTTTGAAAGCTAAAAAAAAAAAAAAAAAAAGAGTAAACATAGTATGTATGGGGAAAGGATCAGAATATCCTAAAATACCAGCAGACAGGTGAAGGAGCAACAGAATAACCATGCCAGCTCTCCTAACACCACACCTACATACCAAGAAGTCACCTCCAAGCTCTTTTAGAAAGGGATAGGTATAAATCACTAACCACTCCATTGCAAGATTTTACTAAAATATCAAGACAAAGAAATGTGTAGTAGAAAATATAACCGTGAATGGAATTCAGAAAACATGAATTCATAGCATATTTTAATTAAAGTGTAATTTTAAAATAAATCTAAATATTTGAAAAACTATTCTAAGGGGAACAAAAGCATACACATTAATCCACTATCAAACATATTTCTATTTGGCTTTGAATTCATTATTTATTTGGGAATTTCTCTGTCATTGGTCTCCTCCATAACTAACTATATCCCAAACAAGAAGCGAAAAAATATCAAACTGTACACGATAAGGCATGGAATGTGATGTTAGAAAGGAGCTTGTATCTCAGCAAGTCTAGCCCCAATATTTACCCTTGAAGAAGCTGAGGACCATAAAAGGGAAGCAACTTGCTAAAAAAGATCAGAGAGCCAGTTACTTGCTGAGCTGCTAGTGGAGCTGCAGAGCTCCTGCCTCCTAGCATAGTGCTCCTGCCACGAGCATCACAAATCAACAACGTGGTGGCACTTGCTCTGGTGTCCGTGGTCATACACCGCATCAGGACGGCAGCAAGGTGAAATCTACATATGTATGTGTAATCAATTATTTGAGTACTGATGTCAGTTCGCTAGCTGGTCTGTGCCTTTAATGTTCACATGTGAAGCTTTCTGAAAAGGAGCTGGCACGAATCAGGCCTGGATGCCAGCAAAGCACACGATACAGCACAGTTCCCAGCGCACCACCGCACCTGCCATTCCCCCGTTGCCATTCCACCTGCCAACCGCAAATGGGAGGGGCCCAGTCAGATGGGTTCTTTCTTCAATTCATGGTCCCCAGGGTAGAAGATTCTTCAACACTTTTCCTCTGAGGGAATTTGATGGTTAAGAGCCAAGTGGAAAATGTTCAAAATGATTGGATCTAATACACCACTCGCTAGCAAATTAAAAATACATGATATTACAAAGAACATTTTTTTGTCTTTTTTTAAAGCTTATGGTTAAAAAATAAATAGCAAGGTGTAGCCTAGAGCAAAACTTCTTGACTTTTCTCCAACACAACACATGGTTCATCTGCAACAGTCAGTCACAATAGGTTACAAGTTTCTGCACAGAATATGGCTTGCTGGATATAACTCCACCTTCTCCTCCCTACTACCCCTGAAACACCATAACTGGGTAATATCTGGACATTTAAAATAAAATCTAACCCAGGAGTCAGGCTCACTCCTCTTTAATCCAGAAGCTGAAGCTGATTTGACTGTGTGCATAGTATGTATTATTACTAGTAATAACGACAAAAATGACCACAATTATTCTACTTGGGAATTCATTGCATGCATAGTTATTTTATTAATAATAGCCATAATAATGATAGTTACCTGGAGGAAATCTTCTTTTAAATGCTTACTACAGAACCTGGCACACAGAATACCCAATATATTTTTGATATTGTTGTTGTTGAAAACAACTTCCTACCACCAATTACATGTAACTATTTTATAATCAGGATGCTCTGTACCCATAACACAGAACTTCCGTGTAAGGGGTGCCTCTGGTATACTTGTTGCATGTTCTTTGCCACCTCTGATGTCAGCTACAGCTGCAATGGACAGTGCGGTGTGAGCTCTCCACCTCACCCAGTAGCCCACCCCAAATGGGATACTGCACTCAGCATTCTGCACCACACCCTGAAGCTCACTCACCTGAGCATAAGCAGCACAGCCTGGAAGTGCAGGGGAGGGAGAGCTGTGGGGAAACTCTCCACTGATGGGAGGCAGGAGCCGCTGTGTTTTGGAGACAATTCTAGGTGTCCTGTAAGCTGCTCCGACAACTAAGCAGAATTGTCTTCCCCACAATGCTTCCAGCAGATTACTCTTCCTTACCTGTCTCATCCCCTGGCTCCCTCATTCACCTCCCAAATTAACCACCTGCACCCCACTGCCTCTCAGGCTCTACTTTCAAGGGAGCCCAAGCTAAGGCATTCCATTCGCCAAGTCGAGGTGATTTCCAGAAATATAAACTAGAAATGCTTTATATGAGTTCTTCCCCAATATAAAGCAATGTCAGATTATTGTTGTTTTACATTAAAAATCTTTTAAATGGAAGAGAGAATATTTAAAATGGAAGAGAGAGGACTTTTTGTAAATTGTGGCAACAATACTTTGGTGGTTATGGCCATGCTCCACACTGATCAGCCAGGTGCTCCTTGGCCCGTCAGTTCTTCCCGACATAACCCTCAGGAGTATTTTTGTCTATGTAACTACTGGGATGTCTGAGCCATTCAAGCCTGAGCTCTTTGGCTGAATGGGATCCTGGCAAAGTTCCAGAGGCTAATAGATCATTTGCAGGGGCCTATCGTGGGTATTTGGCTGCGTGTCCAGTGATGTGGGGGTATCAGCCAACATTTGTTAGAACACTTTAAAGCCCTTAACGATTGTTGTGACACAACCAAATTAGAATATCATAAAAACCCTAAAGAGATCAAGTGACCAAGAGAAAGCACTCAAGTCGTTTTTCGTAATTGCCTTGAGAGTATTGACCATATAAAATTTACTTCAATAGGTACATTTAGAGCACTTGCTATGACTCAACAATGAACAGTTATAGAGCAGTTTCACATCTATTATCTCACTTGAGCCCAGCCTAACCTGGAAGATGAGTATTATTCTCTCTATTCCACAGACGATGCAAGAGATTCAAAGAAGGGATTAAAACTAGGAAGGGGCTTCATGAACATGGGTGAACTGAATGACCTACCTGAAGTTAGACCTCCAGCATGAATCTAAATTTTCTAGTTCCCAATTCCTTGTTCTTTCCCCTACTTTCTGCTGCCTATTTGATCAGCACCAAGCACCACCTCGAACACAAAATGCAAATGAATAGTCCTTGTTCTCTGCCTTAAGTGCCCTTACCGTTGGGGAGGTAGAACAGTACTATACTGGAGTCAGTGAATTGACGCCGCATCATATAATTTACAAAAGAGGAAGATGAGTGCTGGCTTGCAAGGGAAGGCTCTCTAAAAAGGAATGGGAGTAGAGCCGGGCCCTACAGAACAGTCACGATGGTCATGGGGCAAAAGAACAAACTGATCACACTGTATCCAATTGCGAGGACACTGAGGAGATGACAGCTTTGGGTTTTGAAAAATCTCACAAGTTTTGCTGACTATTAACTATTTAACATTCTTTAATTTCCTCAAAGTAAAGTTGTTATGGACTACAATTTTCTCTAAATTCTGTACTTAAATCACTTGCTGGTGTTTAGGACCAATTAGCTCACTTTGGTGGCTTTCTAACATTTTGAGCCTATGAACCCCAAACCTTACATGGAAGTCAAACATCTAAAGAAGACTGTTTTTGGTGGAAGCAGAGGTGATACGGGCGATGAAACACCAATGGGAGGCTTGTCCCCACAAGGCAAACTGTATCAGCCACAATTCTGCTATGTTAGATACAGTGCACATGTCACTCAAGATTAAACCAGAAAACCAGAAACTACCTCAATTATTTAAACAGAGAAACTAAGATTGAGGAACTGGCTGGATGGTATTGGAGGACTGAATAGCAGAAAGAGAACACGAAGAGAAGCTATTTCCATTGCTGGAGTCGGGTGAAAAAGGGAAAGAGGTTGGAATTTCTAAAACCTATGAGATAAACACACAGTGCAACACACAGATGATGTATTATAGAATTGTACACTTCAAACCTATATAATTTTACTAATCAATGTCACCCAATAAATTTAATAAAGGAAATAAATAAATAAAACCTATGAGTTTGGAGGAAGTATCACACTGAGCTGGTACTCAGACATCATGGAAGGGAACAGTGCCCAGCTGGTACTGGTACCTCTGATGGGGGATAATGAGACTGGTTCTGGGCAAGCTGAGGAAAAAGATGGGTACTGAAAGAAACTGCCACACAGAAAAAGGGTCATTGCTGGACTGACGTTGTTGGTGGCAGCAAATAACCAGGAAGGACCAAGTCCCCCTTTCCTCCTCCTGCTTTCCAGTTTCCCTTTAGCGCCTCCCAGTGGAGGGACTCAACGGAGCCAGATGGCAGAGACAAGGTGGAGCACCCAGCCCCAGCCCCAGCCCCACAGAGAAGATTGTCAAAGATGGAGCTTCATAACCAATGTGGTGCCTCAGAAGACAAAGAGCAGACAAGAGAATAATAAGAATAAAAGAGAATAATTCTGTCCTGAATTTTCGTGATTGTTGAGAAAAATAACCCAGAGGTTATATGTTACAGATAGTAGATCAGTCTTTCTATCTTTAACTCTAAAGGTAATGCTGGTGTGTTAAATTGAGCATGAACTGCAAGTTAGTATGTAAAACTTACAGGAAAAGACTGGAGCAATGGCATGAAAGAATAATGTAGATCCTCAAGTTCTGAAATATCTCATTTGCCATATTTCCCAATTCAGAAATTACTGTTAAATAATAATTTGTTCTTTTCTTTACAAATGTTCTTTCTTTTCAGACACATTGATTTTCTCTTCTGCAACTTACTTGGATAAAGTCCACACATAATCATGGATAAATCAAGTGATACAGCCACTAAATTGCAAGTACATTTCCCCTGTCTATTAGATGGCAATAATTAAGGGATTATGTGCAGAAATGGGGATTGTCTTGTTAGCATAAATGATCATTCATACATTCAACAAATATATTTAATATCTACTATCTGCCAGGCAATGCTTTAAGGGCAGGGGTTAAAACACAGAATAAAACAGACAAAGCACCCATATCAGTTAGGAATCCCTATGGCTCTAAGTAATGGAAATTACCACACCAGTAGCTTCACCAAACAGGGTTTCATGATTTTCATTTAATAAGAAATCACCATGGAGGTAGCCAGGGCTGGGGGTGTGCTGTGATGCCATCAGGGACCCAGTTTCTCTCTACCTTTATGCTCGCCTTCCCTAAAGGACTGCTGCTCACACTCATAATTGTCATTTCATGATCATAAGCCACCTATTCCACTACCAGGAATCATATATGCATTCCAAACAAGCAAAAGGAGAAAAAGAGAAGCAAGTAGCCATGCTCATGCAAGGAAAGCAAAGACTTCCCAGAAGTCCCCAATAGACTTCTACTCAAGTCATTGATGGGAGCTAAGGGACATGGCTACCCCTGAGTGCAAACCAGAACATGAGGGTAAGCATTTTTAGCTGGACATATTTCCACCCCAAATAAAACTGAGAGTCTATTGTTAAAGAAGAAAGAGTGCTAGGTGGTTCTCTAGCAGTCTCTGCCATGGCCCCTGCATCATGGAGTTCATACTCTAGTCCAGTGAGTTGTATCCCTAGGGCTCTAGGGTTTTCATAACTAGAACCAACAGGAAAGAAATTTTTGGAAGGACATAAACCAATTCATATAATTAAAGGGAAGTTGGAGAGTCAGGGTGTAGAAGGATGGGAACCAAGGCAGCCTCTGAGTGGTCTCATTCAGTCTATCAATCCCAACCAAAGAAGAGATGATGCAAAGCCTTAGAGAGGAGTCCAACTGCTGGCTTAGGTCCTAGCAATCCCACCAAATCGGCACACATGAGAGCGGTAACCCCCCAAAAGGAAGTCAGGGAGCATTTACCAGGCAAAGAGACCAGGGCACTATGCAGTCCAACAGGCCCAGGGCATTGACCAAGGAACTGATATTTGTAAAATAATTTAAGTTTTCCAGATGACAGGTCCTCAAGTGATAGTAAGCACTGTAAAATTCTTAACATTGTACCTGAATCTTAAAAACACGTTTTGATCCAATTTGTTAATACCTCAGAAAAATCCAATTTACACTTTGTTAAACTCAACCAGAAATGCAAAAAAAAAAAAAAAAAAAAAAAAAAAGATTAGATGGTTTCATTATTATGACTGTCTTCTGGTTACATTTTATATAGAGCATCTTCTGAATGTAGGTTAGGGAGCCATTAAAAAATTAAATAAGAGTACAGCATCACTTCTGCTATTTGACTTGAACGTGTTCACAGCAGGGCAACGTAAAACCAGGTTTTTAGAGTGTTGCCTGAAAATAATACCATATAGTGAACTAGAAGCCCATAGGCAGATCAGGCCATTTAGGACTATTGCCCATGTTATTACTGTTAAAATATTTATACATTATAATTTTATAATAAGGTATTCCAAAGAAAACATTGTTGGCTTAAAATGCACACACTAGTAAAGCCATTCAAAGATAATATTGTTTGACAATTTCTGCAAGAGCAAAAGCCAAAACACCGGTTATTGTTAGTTCGGGTTTTGCCCCTCTAAATGCTTTTCCTGACCCTCGGAAAGAGTTACAGCAAATGAAGACCAATAAAATTAAGCACCAGAGGGAAATTTATTAAAAAGAAAAAGAAAATTGATACAGGTCTAGGTGCCATTGTTATTCACATTCTTTTCCTGCAGTAGAATTATTTCAACTTCAAATTAGTTTGAGGTCATCTGGTTATTCAAAAAATATTTAGTGAACCTGCCTAGTAGGGCAGACACTATTATTTGTCTATTCAATAGTCATACTCCTTATATTCCTTACAAGGAATACAATATAATCCCATATTTTTCAAGATGTCAGCGTGTTCTGCTAAAATAGTAACTTCTCAGATACACTTGCAGCCAGAAGTTGCCATGTGACTGGGTCTAGACAAAAAGATATAAAGAGAAGAGTTTCTCGTTGTGTAGTGTTTGGTTTGGTTTGGTTTGGTTTGGTTTAAGGGGAGAGACTCGTTTGGCAGTATCTTTGACTTTCTGTCTAGAATGCAGATGCAATTGCAGGAACTGTGGCAGCCATTTTGCAATCATGAGGATACAGAGCAGAAAAAGAGATGGATCATGGAGATTGGATGACATTATGGAGATACTGTACCAGCCCTGGATTGCCTATCTTCAGCCTTTTTCAGGTGTTATAAAAATAAACTTCTATTTGGTTTAACTATTGCAATCAGGTTCTGTTATTTGCAACCAGATATATTACTAACTAATATATGTACTATGTATCAGGCACTGTGTTGGACCTAGGAGACATAGCAATCAATAAGATGTGGTTGTTATTGAATGAGAGAAACATTAAACAATTAAGTACAGCATTAACTATTTATATCTGCTATAAGGAGTAAGTAGTAAGGTATCTGAACTAGTCTGGATGAAGGTGGCAGTCAGAAAAGACTTTTTGAAGTAAGCAACATAAACTGAGACTTGGATTAGGAATTAACTGCACAGTGGCAGTGGGAGGAAGAAGCATTCCAGGAGGAAGAATGGCCCCTGGAATGAAATATAGAAACTGAGGAAAATGATACTTCATGAGGCTAGAGCAGTAGTTAGATCAGAAAATATAGGGCCTTTTGACCATGATAAGAATTTCAGATTTTAGGATAATGGAAAGTCACTGATAGATACGAAGTGATCAGATTTACATTGTGAAGAGTTCCTTCTGGTTGCAGTATAAAAAGAATTGAAAGGGGATAGAGTGAATGTGGAGAGCCTAGATCAGAGGTCAGCAAACTACTTCCAATGGTGTGTTTTCATAAATAAAATCTTATTGGAATTCAGCTATACCGATTTGTTTGCATATTGTCTACAGCTACTTTTGTTTTACAATAACAGAGTTAAGCAGTTGCCATAGAGACTGTATGGCCCCCATAGGCAAAAACATTTACTATCTGGCCCTTTACAAAACAAGTTGGCCAATCCCTGCTCTAGACAAGAGAAGATGGTGGCTTGGATTAGTTCTATAAGAATGTAGAAAAGGGGGCAGATTTGAATTGTATTTGAGATTTGCTGATGTGTTAAATCTGGGAGCTAAAGGAGAGAAAGAGAGAGGTGAACAATGACTTCCAAACTAAACTTAAGCACCCGAAAAAATTAAAAAGTACATTTTGGAGGGTAAAATTCAGTGTTATGTGTAAGTAATACTGAGTTTAAGCATCAGAGAGAGAGCTTGAGATTGATTATTATCATGGTCGTGTTCTTGTTAGAATACAGAAATGCTATAGTATGGGGCTTTTCTTGTGTTCCACATTATAATCAGTACTGCTCTGTAAGAATCATACTTTGGCATACTGATTTTTGTACACAGAAAGCCCTCCCCAGTACAATTCAAGTCAGTCCATTTCAATTTAAAAAATTAGGCAAGAATTAAAAGAAATAGATGCAAACATTGTAATAAAAGTCTGATGGTTTGAGAAAAGACATCTAGTTCCTTATTTAAGCAATAAGTCTATCCAATAATTATTATTTATATATTTTCAAGGCTCACTTTTCATACAACCTCATTTCCCTCAGTGTTTTCATGCCATTAAATACTGTTTTACTGATTTCATAGAAATAACAAAATAATGGGTTTGTTGTGGGTAAGGTATAATTTGTTGAGAATTGATGCAGAGCTTTTGGGGTTAGCCCATCTTCTGTACTCTTCTAAATAAAATGACTATTTTCTGTCAAAATTTAGGACACAAAGCTTCACAACTGGAAAAATAAAAGTTTGTAATTACAGAAGTCCAAGAAAATATATGAAATGTGGTTGTCATATTTTTTATTTTAAGGGATCGGAAACACCCAAATCTCTACTTCTCCCCCTGTGAAAGGTCGGACCTCAAGCACAGGAGAGAAAACCATCAACTGTCATGGGAAATGGTGTGGCCCAACATTTGAAACAGGACACCTTGGTGCTGTTCTTTGAATTTTCAGAAGTGTTTGGCAATATGGACATACAATATGCTTGGTGAGACCTCCTATTGAGACTATTAGAGGGGATAAAAGCAAGTCTTCCAAAATGTAATATTCAGGATAATATCTGACCTGCACTCTTTTGCTTAGAACTTCTTTGCAGCTATTACACTAGTTTGGAGAGCTGCAGGAATCTCTTAAGTGCCACTTCCTTACAAATTTTCATTGTTGTGCAATTCCTCCCTAGCACAATGAATTTTTGTTTGTTTGGTTTTTGGCAAAACATGCTGGAAATTTTCCTTGTACCTTAAGGATAATACTATTTCTTTTCAGATGCACAAACTGAGATGTAGGGAGGAAAATATTCAAGGCAGAGAATGCAGAATTTATGGGTTTAATAAAATGTGAAAACTGGAAAAGACATCCCTTCTGAAGATGGCCTTAATTCATTTGCAAACTGCGCTAATTAAAAAGTATTCATATCAAGATAGCTCCCTTTAAATTTGATAGATAATTTATTTTTTAAATTACTATTTTCAAGCAGAGGAGGCTTTGTTTTTGTTTGTTTTTTGTTGCTGTCTCTCCAGATGAAGGCATTCCCAGCTGGTATTGAGGTAATGCTCAGAAAGTGATGCTTCCTCAGAAAATTGGGAATGGAGATACCATATGGCCCGGCAATCTCCCTTCTGGGTACCCCCCAAATCTGAAAAACTTAGTTCACAAAGACTTATGTACCCCAGTGTTCATCACAGTGCTGTTCATGGTGGCCAAGTCCCAAACAAAGTGCCCTGAGACAGATGACTGGATAAAGAAGCTGTGGTACATATACACAATGGAATATTACTCAGCTGTAAGAAAAGGTGAAATACTGCCATTTGCAACAAAATGAATGGACCTGGAGATCATCATGCTAAGTGAAATAAGCCAGACAGAAAAACACCAAGAACCATATGACGTCACTCATATGTGGAACATGAAACTGAAAGCAACAAAGAAACAAAACTTATGGACACAGTCAATAGTTTAGTGGTTACCAGGGGGTAAGGTGGAAAGGGGTGGGAGAGGAGGGGGCAAGAATCAAATACATGGTGATGGGAAGAGAACTAACTCTGGATGGTGAGCACATAATACAACACACAGACGATGTATTGTAGAATTATACACTTGAAACCTATGTAATTTTGCTAACCAATGTCACCCCAATAAATTTAACAATAAAAAAGTGACATTTCCTCCTTCACTCCTCAGTCCACCTACCCATGACCATAAGCCCAGTTCCAGATGGCAAAATGGAATGGCAGCTGGAGCAGGAGAGATGTTGGAACAGCCACACTGAGCTGATTCTGATCCTCATAATTTCATTCATACCCACTTTACTTAGGAGGCCTATAAAGTGGTGTTTTTAAATTGAAGTATAATTGACAAACAGTAAAATCATCCTCTAAAATGCAGTTCTACGTATTCTGAGAAGTTTATACAGGCAGACCTCATTTTATTGTTCTTCACCGTATTGCACTTCACAGATGTTACATTTTTTACAAATGGAAGGCAAGACCCTTCACTAGCAAAAAAGATTGTGACTTGCTATATTGTGATACTCACTTTATTGCAATGGTCCAAACCCACAATATCTCCAAGTTATCCCTGTACAGTCATGTAACCACCCCCACACTTAAGGCAGAGAACATTTTCATCTCCTTAAAAAGATCCCCTATGCCATTTCGTAGTCAATCCCCTACCTCTACCCCAGCCCCTGATACCTGGCAACCACAGATCTGATTTCTTCCTTTTCCAGAATGTCATACAAATAGAATCTGACTTCTTGCACTCAGCAAAATGCTTTTAAATTCACCAATGTTGTGCATATATTGGAAGTTCATTATGTTTTTATTGCTGAATTATTCCATTATGATTATAAGGATGTACCATAACTTATTCATTCAGTATTTGCTCGTTTGGTCGTTTCCAGGTTTGAATAGTCATGAATAAAGCTGTTATAAATAAAAATCCATGCACAGGTTTTTGAACATACAAGAAACTGTCAAACTCTTTCCCTAAGTGGCTGTACAACTTCTCATTCCCACCAGTAAAAGTATGAGAGTTCCAGTTACTCAACACTCTCACCAGCATTTCGTATTGTCAGTTTGTTGTTTTTCAGCCATTGTAACAAGTGTGTAGTGGTATCCTAGTTTGCTTTTTTTTTTTTTTTTTTGCTTTTTGGTATGTGGGTAGCTCCCTGACTGGGAATCGAACCCAGGCCACAGTGCTGACAGCGCCAGCGCCGAAGCCTCAAGCCACTACACCACCAGGGAACTCTCCTAGTTTGCTTTTAATTTACACTTCTCTACTAACTAATAATACTGAGCTTTTTTTCTTGTGTTTATTTGCCATGTGTATTTCTTCTATGATGAAGTATCAGTTCAAATCTTTTTTTGTTCACTTTAATGGTTGCTTTTCACATTATTGAGTTTTAAAAGTCCTGAGAATATGTACTCTTATTGCCAGTTCTTTATCAGGTGGGTGTTTTGCAAATATTCTTCCCTGTCTGTGGCTTATCCATCCATTCTCTTCACAATGTCACTTGAAGAGCAGAAGTTTAAAATTTTGATGAAATATAATTTTATTAACTCTTTAATTTTATGGATTATACTTTTTTGTGTTCTTTCTAAGAAATCTTTGCCTAACCCAATGTTGCAAAGATTTTTTTTCTTTGTCTTCTTCCAGAGGTTTATAGTTTTAAGTTTAAATTTAGGCATTTGATCCATTTCTAGTTGACATATGAATACAGTTTGAGGCATGAATTAATTTTTTACATATGAATGTCAATTTTTAGAAATGGATGTCCATTGACATCCAGTATGGTTTATTGAAAAGGCTATCCTTTCCACATTGTATTGCCTTGACACCTGTACTGAAAATCAGTTAATATCTATGTGGTCCATTTCTATGCTTTCTACTCTGTTCAGTTGACCTACATACATGTCTATCCTTTTGCTAATACTGTGTTGTCTTGAATACTGTAGCTTTATAGTAAGTCTTGAAATCAGATAGGCTTAGTCCTCCAACTTCATTCTTTTAAAAATTGTTTTGGCCATTCTAGATTTTTGCTTTTCAATATTGTTTTTAGAGTCAGCTTGTCAATTTATAAAAAAAAAGCCTCCTAGGATCCTTATTGAAATTACACTTAATTTATGTATAAATTTGCAGGAAATTTACATCTTGAGAGTATTGAGTATTTTGATCCATAAAGACAGTATGCACTCTATTTATTTAGGTATTTTATTACTTCTGCATTTCATGTTTTTTAGACTTTAGCATACAAGGTTTGCAGATACTGTTAGGTTTATCCTTAAGTATGCTATGTTTCAGATGCTATTTTAAATGGTACTTTCAAATAATATCTATTTCCAATTGTCCCTTACTAGTATCTAGAAATACAATAAATTGTTTTTTTATGTTGCTCTTGTATCTTGAAACTTGGCTAAAGTTACTAAAAATATCTAACTTTTTTTTTGGTAGATTCTTTGGAATCTTCCTTTTCGATAATGATATCATCTAAAAATATAAACTATTTTAAATTTTCCTTTCCAAAATGTATACCTTTTATTTGTTTTTCGTGCCTTACTGTAGTTGCTAAGGCCTCCAATGCAATGAAAATCCCTACCGATTCCTGATCTTAGTGGGAAGATCTAAAAGTCAATCACCATTAAGTTTTTTTGTAGATTTTTTTTTTTTTGTAGATGCACTCTATTAGGTTGAGAGCAGTCCTTTCTATTTCTAGTTTGCTAAAATTTTTTTGATAATTGGATCCTGAATTTTGCCAGTCATTTTTTGCATCTATTGAAATAATCATACAACATTTCTTTTTTAAGGCTGTCCATGTAGTGAAATACATTGATTTTTGAACGTTGAACCATCTTGCACTCTTGCGATAAACCTCACTTGGTCACATTTTATTAGTTTTTTCATATATTGGTGAATTCAAATTGCAAATACTTTGTTAAGATCTTTTGCAACTGTTAATGAAGATCACTGGACAGCTCTGACGATAATGCTGATCTCACAAATAAGTTGGGAAGTAGTCCCTCCTCTTTAATTTTCTGGAATACTTTTGAGTTTAATTGATACACACACACACACACACACACACACACACACACATTTTAATGTAACATTAGGTAGAATTCACTAGTGAAGCCACGTGAACCTAGAGAGATTTCTTTTTACCTTTTTGGAGGTGGGGGGTAGGTTTTAATTATATTATAGATTCAATTTATTTAACAGATATAGCACTATTTCATTTATATATTTTTTTCTCTATTGAGGATTTGTAGTTTGTAGTTTTCCTATCTTTTCAGCTATTAATTTGTATTTTTAAAGATTTTTTGTATGTTTAGCTTTAAAAAATAGACTGAGAAAATTGATTCATCTATCTCACTTGAAAAAATGTTTTGAGAAATCTGAGCTTTTTAACAAGACACCCCAGCATTAATCTATGTGTCAAATAAGACAAAGTAAAGATTAAAGTAGCTGAATCATAACCTCAATATGAGCTCCTCCTTTTCTGTTTAAAATGGCCTGGTTGAAACTTACAACTGTAGTTTAAAACAAATATGACTGAACAACTTTTACTTCCTACACAGGCTGAGTGAATTAATTAACTCAATAACAACTGATTAAGACTCTGCTGTCCATTTTGTACAAGGCACCTTGCAGCATACAAAGGAAAGGAACCACCTCTAGGAAGTTGCAATCTGTCCGTAATCAGAAAATAAACATAAAGCCAGGTATGATTAAGCACAAATCTATATAGAGTAAATTTTCTATTAAAAGTGTGAAGAAATAGAAACAGGCATATTGGAAATTTTATTTTAAAAGGTGAGTTCTAAGCTGGATTTTCAGAAAACAGACATATGTTGGCAAGAAGAAATCAGGATGGTATCTCCAGCAAGAGAGGAGCACAGGAGAATTATTATTTTTGAGGCCTAGCAAAAAATGAAGTTGGGAAAGTGTAGGGAATGAGATTCCTGTAGAGAGATTCCTAGGTGGTAGTCTAAGAAAGGAAACTAACATTACATGACTTACCCTCCAGGCCAATCCTTGGCCCTCAGTTTTTTCCCCAGTTTACTGATGAGAAGATTAACATCAGAGTATTTAGATTACTTGCCTGCAGCCACTCATGTCAATGGCAATCTGGCATCTAAACTCAGGCCCAAAATTAGAGCCCAGACTTCTCCCACTGCCATATAAACTTTGCCAACTAAAGGTCTTCAGCAGTGCCCAATCAGAGATTCTCCACTGCGATGTTTTCATCAGCAGTGATATGAATTATAATTTGTTGCTAGTAATGTGCATTTATCAATTAATTCAATAAATATGTATTGAATGTCTTGCTCTGTACCAGGAACTGTGTTAAAGTGCCACAGATACAGCAGTAAAGAAAATAAACACTTTTACTACCACCACAAAGCTTGTTTTCTAATGATGAAAATAGATATTGAACAAGTCAATATAAGTGTAATTGATAGGTGTTTAAAAAGAAGTATATTACCTTATAGAAGCATTAAAAAGGGGGGATCTAGCCCAGCCTGGAGTTCTCTGCAAGGAACAACAGTTAAGCTAAACTTTGCAGTAGTTAGCTAAGTTAGAATGTGAGTGTGTGTGATAAAAGAAGTTATTTCGTGAGAAACAGAAAATGATTGTAGGGTTTTTTTACTAAGGGAGTAATGCATCCGATTCTTCAGATACATATTCTTAGAACTTATTCTGACTGCACTGTGGAGAGTAAATTTTAGAGAGGCATAAATACAGAGATCATTGAGTTGGGGGACTGCAATACCAAGGGGAGAAAAGAAGGTGGTGGAAGTCAGCCTTGAGAGCTAACTTGGATTGCGCATGGAAGTTGAAGGGAAGAAAGGAATCAAGGACAACTCTCAGATTTCCAACCAGGTATCTGATAGTGTGTCATTTACCCAAATTTGGAACAATGTAGAAAGAGCCAATGCAGTGTTATGGGGTGATAGGCAGAAGAAGAGCTCAGTTTGGAGAAGCTGAATAGTATGTGCACTGTGCAGTAGTTAATTGTGTAGACTGCCTAGATTCAAATCCCAGCTCTGCCATTTCACAGCTATCTAACCACTACAAGATATTTATCCTTTCTGTATCTCAGCTTCTGTACCTTTAAAATGGGGATAATAATAATATCTGCCTCATGAAATTATTATTAAGATTAAAATTAGTTATACATGTAAAGCTCTGTCTTAATACAATACATGGGCTTGGTAAGCATCAATATATTTGAACTATAATTATAATGTGACTGTGAGATGTTCAATATACAGCTGAATGTATTATGTCAAATCTCAGAAAAAGGATAGAGTCATTGCAGGATTGAAATTCCTAACTTCCCTGTGTTTGAGTGGTAGGCATGTTACTGAACTGGAAGCACTTCATGGACAGTGCAAGAATCTCTGGCTCTCTCTTGCCCTGTGGCACATATTCTGGCAATCTTTGAAAATAAAACTACTCCTTCCTGGGTCCCTGAGTAATTATAATAATCAGAGACTTTACAGCAATCTCAGGCTGATATACAGCTTAAGTAGGAAATAAATCTTTATTTTAAACCACTTAAAATTTGAGGATTGTTTGTTATAATGGCATAACCTAGTCTGTACTGACTCATACATCAATGAACTATTTAATTATGCCACGTAAACTATTTAATAAATGACATGTACAGTTTTACAAGCTATGGCTATAAAGTAAAAGATTTTATATGTTTAAAGCAAATTTATATCCTGCAAATTATTTTCTTTGGAGATGAGTTTCCTTCTAAGTATGGATCTATATCAGTGGTTCCCAACCGTTTTCCATTTGTGTACCCCTTTAAACCCATCTCTATACATTGTATCCCTTGTTTTTAAAACAGCTGTTTTTAAATACTGACACTTTTGTTCAGTGCCTATCTTAGTGTAAAATTGAGGAAACGAGGTAATAGGAAAGAAAAATTACTACACTAAAAGTACAAACCACAGATTTAATTTTACAATGCTTGTAACAGTTAAGTATTGATAATGATAACCAAGTATTTACACATTAAATAAAAAAAACCACTTAAAAGAATCATGATTAAAGACAATGCACTTACTTTTACTAAGTCAATAACTAAACTGATCTGCCTATGGATGTACTTATATGCTTGGGGAAGTTCTAGAAACACCACAAATGGATTGTTCTGAACTGTCCGTAATGACTGGTAGAAGAGCGGTTTGGGGGGAAGAGCTCATAGCCACGCCCTCACCAGTCATCACTCACTAATGGGATCTAATTTTGAAGTGTCTCTATTAACGGTGATTCAAACTTAACATTGATTGTTCCATAACTAACATTTTGCATTTTTTTACTTTACCTGTTTTTTTGCCATTACTGATTATTTTCCGCGTACCCCTGAATGGCCTAGCATCTATCCTGGGGGTACGCATACCACCACTTGGGAACCAACGGTCTAGATCATACCTTCATATCCAAAGAAGAAACTGACTGTCTTATAGAGATATGCGTGCTTTTCTTTTCTTCTTTTCTTTATTTTTCTTTCTTTTTTCCTTGTCTTTTTTTTTTCCTTGAGCTATGTAAGCTTCTGATGGAATAGCTGCTAGTGGGACATTAGATGCTGAAACCGTAGGAAGAACATGCAGGCACAATTTTCACTTCATACTGGGAAAATGCATAGAGAAAAACTTGACTAGATTTGGCCAAATTCAACATACTTGATGTTATTTAAAACTACTAAACCCCAAATTTGAGAACTTAGAAAAGGAGGCACTATCCTTTCTTTTGTATTTTGGAAGAGAGAGATGTAAGGAAGTGACTCTCCTACTTCTGTTTATTCCTTATATGAAACTGACTGCGTTCTGATATAGTTTCTTTGAAGCAAGGCTTCATCTGTGAATAGGAAGTGAGGTCTCTCCTAATAGCAGAGGACTTCCCCACTCACAGTCCTTCTGGGAAGAGACAGATCTGGGGACTGAGAGCAACAACTGGGAAGGGAGACCTAAAACTGGGGATGAGGTAGGAATTCCTTTTTGTTGGGGCTTCACTCTCTTAAGCTGACAGCCCCAAATCTCCAGGCTTCTTGGGTGGTGGTGGGGATAGCTGCCATCCTCAGCAGGGCAGCAGGGTGGCAACTAGTTGGATAAGAAACCATCTAGCCAGAGGGAATCACTAAGCAAGACACCCCAATGGAAGGCTCCAAGAGCCTCTGTAGTTACTATAACAATTACTTGCAAGGTTCTTTGCTGTAATTTTCTCTGTTTCCCTAAGCTTTTGGTTAATGTCAAAGCCCGGTCTCAGCAGGGCAGGGAAGATTTATGAAAGGTTCTGTGTCTGCACTTAGTCCAATTATAAAGGAGTAACTCACCTTGAAGTCAGAATGGCAGAGGCAGCACCAAGCCTTGGCCAGCACAGGAATCAACAGGCTGGAACTGAGGTACAGCGTAGGCACATGCACAGGGTTGGGAGCCCGTGAGAAACACTCCTGGAGACGCCCCAAAAGAAGGAACCTGAGAAGGGCATCCTGCTCTTACGCAGGTGTAGGCTATCAATCAGGATGGGTTAAACTGTGACCTCATTTGCCCTGGTGAAGCCAGAGGATTGTGCGTTCCCAGTGTAATCCAGAGTGTCTGCTTCCTTGGGACTAGAATGCTTGTGGGAGTTTGTTTGCCAAGTGGAAATCATTAGCACGTGTATTGGGTAAAAAAAGGTTGAGATGTTTTCTTCGAGGTGATCAGGAGCCTCTGTGGGCTTTCAGATAGGGAAGTGAGGAAATGAAAAAAAATTGAATTTTTAGTATTTTCTAATATCATTATAGTACATAAAGGTGTGGATTTCTGTAACTGTCGTAGTAAGATAGTTATAAATACTGTAAGGGAAATGTGTTTTCAGTTGAATCATGACAGTAAATCAAGCTTGAAGCTTGTGGATTTAATTAAATGGAATGTAGGTAAAATAAAATTTCAATAAATTAAGAATTCAACTTTAATGTAAGCTGTTCATTAGTTAAAACTCACAGCCAAGTATAGGATTTACACAATTCTGAAGTAACAATACTGAAATAGCATCTGCTTCCAAGAAACTTTGTTTTTGTTGAACAATGGGATAAATCATCATCCTCCTTTAATCCTTTTAGGATTGAGGATATTTCCCATGAAATTTTCAGGGGGCCTAGGCACACGCATTTCCCTTCCATAACAAAATCCATGGCCATAATTTGCAGTTTACAACTTGGAAGTAGTAATCACGCAAAGCTCAATTGTAGATGTTGGGGAAGGAAGATTAAAGCTGAAGAGGGCGCCAAGGAGATTGAGGGGAAGGAAAAGAATGGAATGCTGTTTTCTACAGAGCAAAGGTGCCCAGGAGTAAAATAATGGGAGCAAAAAGTCATCAGTGCTACAACTGGGAATGAAATGAAGAAACTGTCTGATGAAAAAAACCAGTGTGCTTACAGTGGACTTGCATTACATGTGGGTTTTAACTTACTGAAGTTCAACCACATGGGATAAAGGAAACCACATACATAAAGGAAAAGAGAGAGAAATAACAACCTAAATAGTTCTGGGTGATTTTGCATGCTATTCCCACTCAATGAACCATGGTCTGTAGTGAAATTGAGAAAGGCAGCATGAATCCATTTTTCCCTTAGCTTTTCAGTGTCTCTCACTGTGTGGGCATATCACTGCACTGAACACAAATCTAGGGTTTTAAGATGTATGTTTTTTGAACACCATGGTCCTTATATTCAAGCCAACTACTTTATCAGGTGCCCAATGGGATGGGGGTCAAGGATGCACGGCAGGAAACAGAGAAATCCTGTCAGGATTAATTAAAAGATGTAGGTTAGTCTCTTTATTGGTTGGAGTTCAGGCAGATAAGCAGAACCACTGTGAGAGAGACACAATAAGGAATGTAAGGAACTTACATGAGTATAGAATTGGTAAAAAGTTTATGGAAAGCTATTGCCTAGGCATCTGTTGGTGGGTTTGAAGTTGCTGTAGGTCAGCAAGACTGGTATGGAGAGGAAAAGCCTGATGTGAATTGGTGAAGGGCAAAGACAAACTTGGAGCAACTAAGGCAAACTGGAACCCAGAGAATAAAATGGAACTTGCATCTGTCTCTTACCACCTCCAGACTTGATGAGGCTGGTGACCTACAGATGTAGAGGGAGGCCTGCACCACAGAGCTACACATGCACCTGATCCAGGACTTGAAGGTACAGGAGGAACTCTGGCAGGAGCTGAAGGAGCCACAGGCCCAGCTGTAGCCCCACAGCCAACAAGGTAAGGTGTTAGGAAAGTAACAGTATGTACAACCTGCTACAGCAACTAATGCTGTAGACCAGCCTCACAAACATAAGGGCTGCCACTTCCCCTCTGCCGTCCAAAGGACACGCAAGCTTTTCTTGTGACCAACCCTAACCCAGGACCAGGCATGCAAGGGAATTCTAGGAAAAGTAGCTTCAATTTGCTATGTTGACAAACCACAAAACCTCTGTAGTCTCCAACATTAGGCTTCTCTCTAAGGGATTTCCAAGGATAACATTGATGATATTGATGATGTGCTGTATTTAGAACTCAACCCTGTGTAAGATGTAACTCCATTATTCCGATTGACATGTACTAACATTCTAAGTGGGAAAATTGCCTCTCATTTCTGGTACCAACATTCTGGTTGGTATATTCTTCTCCCTTTCATTATTAAGGCAATTATGATCTACCTGCTGAGAAGAATACAATTGAGTCTACAATATGCTGTTATCAGCATTCTTCCCAGACATCCACTGTGTTTGAAAAAGTTATCACTAAATACAAACTTTCACCCATCGTGTTGTGAATAAAAAAAATACTTGAAAAGTGTTATTATGTTGCCACTGACCTGCCAACCCGACATTTGATTTTCAAAAAAAACAAAAACAAAAACAAAAAAACAAACAAAAAACCTCATTTCTTTTCTGTTTACTAAAATGTTTGTGTTGGTAAAAATTTCAATATTTATAACTGAGACTTGACCTTTTTTCTGGAAAAAAATTCCATTATGGGAAAAGGTTATGACACTTTATTCCTTCTAAGTAATGGTTTACACAAATATACTCATATGTTCCATCTCAGTAATTTCTCAGTGTGCCCGAGAGCTGAATTCTGAGTAAAATCATTAGCTTAGATGACCATTAACTAATAACTTCTGCTATATGCTATTTAATGATACAGTGAGCTCATTGAGGTCAGGACCATGTCTGATACATATCTGTATTCAAAGCACCTGGCACATACTGAGCACTCAATAAATATTTATCAAAAGATTGAATGTTTTTTGTGTGACTTTAAATGTTTGGGTTTAAAGGGCTGACTCTAGATGAGAGACTCAGGTCCAGAACTGCAAAGACTGGGCAAGTACAGAAAACACAAATCAGGTTAGTGGACAAAGAAAAGGAGTTATTTTCCATCTATTTTTTCTTGTTCATGTCCATCAAAAAATGTTTATTGATTATACACTATATAGCAAGCATTGCATCAAGCAATAAAGATATAAAAATTAAAAAAAAAAACAAGACAGATCCCTCACCATCAAATATTTCACAGTCTTGTCTGACTTCAAGACAGAGGCAAATAACTAACTGCAGGAAAAGTGCTTTTAAGAGAGATGTGTATACAGAGCAAGAAGTAGCAAACAGATTCTCTATGTAGAACCTTAAACCACCCAAAAAAGATGGCTGGAGTTCTAGAACTGAGAAGTAAATAAATGGTGTGGGTCCAATTCTTTTGCTACCTAAATTTAAACGCCCATTTATGGGAGGGAGAGGGGAGTTACTAGGCTACACCTCACTTATAGTCCAGGTCCACCCACAGCTTAAGGAAATTATTGCTTATTAACATACCTGGGCTTGTAGAACTGGAAAAATCACTTAGACATGGTTTTTCCAAACCAAACTCAGGAAGCATCCATTCACTCTAGCAACATATTTCTCAGAGGCACAGAGTATTGTATAACTGTACCACATTTTTAAGAAGAATTGAGTTTGGGTCTGTATTGTTATTCAGTTATTTTACTAATCCTTACCGGGCACCTGCTAAGGCCTATTGATTCCTGATCCGTTGCTAGGCATGAAACCAAGGGCCAGTAATGGCTATTATCAAGTTGAATATCAAAGAACTTGACTCAGATGGCAATTTCAAAACAGTATGATAATATCTAAGCAGATAATTTTGGCACCATATATATCAGGAGCCACAGAGTGTTGTTGGAACACTGTGGAGGAGACATTAACTTTGCTTAGATAGGAGTTTGACAGACCGTCAGAAAACTGATATTTCTACTGAATCCTGAAGAATGACTAGGGGGTCATCGGATACAGAAAAGAAAGGCTTCCACAAATATTTAGTAAAATTTAACCAAGCATAGTTTAGGCAACATTTTTAATGACTTCCTAATCATCTTTTAGGTACTGGGTGTCCTAGAGAAGGTCGCCATTGATTCAAGATAGCCATTGAATCAAACTACACAGCATTGCTCTGAAGCTTCTTTGGAATGTTGTGTGGCTTCTAAAGAATTGGGGACAAACAAGTGAGACATCTAAATGCACATATTGAATTGCTCTGTTAACTGACTAAATATATAAAATATGAAACTGTAGCTAAGAGCACCTCAGCAGGCCAAGTCTGACCTACCTTCAAACGTCATTCTTATTTCACTAGTGGCAGAAGATCAGCCTCTCCAGGAATGTGCCTGGATTCATCAAATCAACAAATATTTACTTGATGGCTACTTTGTGCAAATCACTGCTAGGTTCGATAAGCATGGATCTTGACAGAAGAAAAGAAAGTTTTCAAACAACAAAAACATCCATACTTCTAGAGGGCAGGGCCCCACCTTCCACTGGTATTTATAGAACCAATAAAAAGGAAGGTTCCATCCTCAATTATGTTTCCCAGCTAACACAAGATAATTCATTTATTCCTCTATCTTGTTCCTGACTTTGAGCTCTTTAAGGCTTTCTTATTATTTTAGAAAACTTCATTGGCTCCAATCAAATAGTGAATGACCTTCCTTTGGCATAATTATGTTTTATGATTTTTTTTCTAACCATCCTCTGGTTTTAAAATTTCAGAAGCTCAGTAAGTACAACCTGGGGAGCATTAGCTCCTCAGGAACCTAATACGATTATTTATCATTTTGTTTTCATTAAAATTCCCATTAACCTTTTCTCCATCAGCATATAGATTATAAATGGCAATCAATTGTCTATTGAATAGAAAATCTTGCTTGTAACTGATTAAACAACTAAATAAATTATTTTGCCCTCAAGTTCATCCTGTTGCTCCTTGAGAGCTACTTTCCAATCATTTCACAAACAGGTGTGTAACTTTTTTCGAAGGTTAGTAAAAGTAGCTTCTGTAAAAGTGAAACTTTACAAAAAAGTTAGGTTTTTAAATATGTCACTCAAACCCTACAGAATGGTCAACTCCCAAATATTTATATCTAGGCACAGATCAAGGCACATCGAGACACATAGTTGAGAGAGCAGCTAAATTAGGTAATGCTTAAAAGATTTGCTTTAAGTTCCATTTGAGATATATACATGTGGAAATTATAGAAGCTATTGTTTGCATACTATATCAAAGGCCGAATAGCACATTAGAGACTATTTCAACTCCAGTAGCTCATCTCTTAACAAAAGAGATACATTTCAACTATTTGACCTTGTGCACAGATATCTCATTACCAGAGGTAAAACTATTAGAAGTCTTAGGAATGCATTCCAGAACATTCTGGCAGAGTTCCTCCTATCCGGTATTGTAGTCAAAGCTAGAGTGAATACCGGGGCCCTCTTGGCCTTTTAGAGGGTAGTCATGCCTATCTTAGGAAAATTACTTAAAGTGTGACAGTAATAAAAATTTAGAGCTAAAATTTATTGAACTATTATTATGTTCCAGGAACTTTATGTGCATTGTCATATTTAATCCTAACAATAACCCTCTAACACAGATAATATTAATTATTCCTAGTTTACAGGTGAAAATTAAGGTCCCAAAGAGCTTAAGTAAATTCCCAAATACCGGTAGCTAGAACATATCAGAGCCAAAATTCAAACACTGGTCAGCCTGTTTCATCAGCCCAAGTTCTCAACACTTCTCTAACTCATAGGGGCTGACATTTTACAGCCCAGACATCACTGATCTCTGAGTAATGCCTCCAGTCTCTAAGTGCCTGAGGTCTTAGCAAGGCCTGAGCTTTCTCTGTATTATTTGCAAGAGATCTGGAAGTGTCACTGGCTAGTAGTGTCCAACACTGAGGTTTTAGAGGATTTAATAAATAAAATCCCCCTTTCCTCCTCAGGCTCAGAACCAATTTAGAAGACAGACTCAGAAGAGTCAGTCAAGATTGAGATGTGTTTTACTGCTATTATGACTACGTTAGAGGATGTGACTAAGGGACCCAAATTAAGCTCTTTGCACCGAGTGGTACTCAAGCTGGAGGGAAGGTTTGGGACTACAGAGCCTGTGTACTTACTCAGGCTTGCAGCCTTGCACTGGTCCAGGGTAAACAGAAAGAATAAACCAAATCTCTATTGCTCATAGCCTTTGAATTGATTAGTTCTACCTACTCAGGAATCACGGACCTAAGGCAGTTGTCCAACAATCCTGTAGTACATCCCTTCTATACCAGGAGAGGTGAGTAAGGCCCACGGAGAGTTGCTCTATGGAAGCAACTCCAAAGGAATTAGAGAAATGGAGAACATGAGGTCCCACCTCACAGGAATTTCTTTACACCCCTGCCAACAGCTTGGTGGTTTTTGTGAAAAAGAGATTTCACAGTATTTTATTAAACCACATATTAACATAGTCAAAAAGGAGAAATTCAAAGGGAAGACATTATTATTCCAAAGGGTGAACACTATCCTATTCCACCAAACACATAATGTGTTAAGATAGAAAGAAAATCTCCACCTACAAAGAATTTTTCATTTCCTTGGTGGTGGTGAGAGAAGGGGTATGAGGTTAGAAGAAAAAAAGGCAAAATCCACATGGGGGTGTAAAACTATGTGTCCCTGAGAGCCACTCTCCACCCTCCTCCGCCTACTTCAGGCCCCTGGGAGCGTGCCCTGCAAGGGTGGCATCTCTCCTCCCGGCCTCCTACTGGTTGGGTTTGCCAATGGCGAACACCGCCAGATGCCCAGGGCAGGCGACAGTAAGGTTTGATATTTCATCCTTTCCTGCTCATCAAGTAAGTTGGCTGTGTACCTCTACTGAAGGCCAAAGCTCCTGTCTAGCGGTGCCTCTGAGTGTCAGTAACGGTCCCCTCCCCGGACCCCTTCAGTCCTAGTGGTGGAAATGGGTTACTGTACTGCATTTCTTTCCCTACACCCTGCCACACCTTTAGAAGTCATTCCTTTATTAAATGCTGCTAAAATTACCCCATTTTGAGATCTTCCTGCCAAGAAACCTGATGGATAAACACATACTTAATGATAAAAGCATATCTTTGCAGCTTCCATGCTCTTTTTTACCTTTCCCATCCAAGCTCACCTGAACTCCTGCAATGGCCTTTAACTGATTGCTCACTTCTACTAGTGCTCCTCTTAGCCTGTCCTCCACATAACACCCAGGAAATGTTTTTAAAAAGCCAACAGTGTCAAGACACCATCCCCACCACCCCACCACATACATACAACCCCTCTTTTAAAACCTGTCATTGACTTCCAATGGCACTCAGAACAAAATCCAAATATCCTGCGGAGTCCCTAGCGTCCACTCTGATCTGACCCAGCAGTCCTCTCCAGCCTCACCATAGGTCATCTTCTCCTATCCACTCCACAATACTCACATCCTTCAAAGGCCAGGTTCCCTCTTGCCTCAAGGTCTTTATAAATACTAGAATCCTAGTCCCATCCCCTTTCCACTTAGCTAGTGCCTACTGATTTCAAAAACCTCTTCCTCAAGAAATCCTTCCCACCTTCTCCCCAACGCCTCTTCAATGACCCCCTCATGCGATCTACCCCCAACTAGATCAGTACATGCTCCCACAGCTCCCTATGGTTTCCTTCTAGGCCCTTACACATCTTTAAATTATATGCATGCGTGATTGTTTTTTAAATGTCTCTTCCCTTTCTGATCATAGGCTTCATGAGGGCAACATCTGGGGCTGTTGTGATCACCGTGTATTCTTCCATGCTTCACATAGGCCTGACTATAAAATACTCAGTTCATGTTTGCTGAATGAATAAATGATCCCATTTACCATATTTTGCCATGTATAATGCACACTTTTTTGCCCAAATTCGTGAGGGGAAAATAAGGATGCACATTATACATGGGTAGTATGAATTCCATGTCTATATAAATGTTTTTAATTCTTTTGTTTCTGCTTATGAGTTAAAAGTGTAACTCTAGAAATCAATAATGATATCCATATGCAAAATAATATGCTGGGATACAATAATCAGTTTTTTTATATAAAAAATTTATACATAAAATTTCTTGTACCTTTTATCTGTTCTTGTGCTTTGTAATTATTACATAAAATTTCTTGTACCATGCTATGTTAAAAAATAAATGCTAAAATTCCTTCATAATACAAAAAGCAAGTACCTAAATATAAAAAAAATAAAATTTTGAATTAAAAAATTAAAATGAAAGATGTTCTTCCCTGAAAGTTTGGGCCAAAATCGTGGGTGCGTGCTATACATGTATATACGTTATACATGGCAAAATACGGTAAGCTCACATCAGACTTGGTTGACAGAAGCAAAAGAAGTGGGAGGAAAGCATAGGACCTTGTGTCAGAAGGCCTGAGGGGACAGGCCTGGGCTCAGCCCCTGGCCTCAAAGCCTCTTGTGCATTGCATTTAACATAATGGTACTTGCTTCACAGGGCCCTTGTCCTGTGAGACATTATCCAGACATAAGAGCCTTGTAAGCTGTAAAGTGCAGGGTGCATGTCATTGTTATTCCAGTTCCCAAAACTGTTGCTCAAGAAAGTATAAAACAGGCAGCGCTAACCTTGTTCCCAGGAGGAGAGAGTAAGCAGTTCCAGGGAGGCCTGGGCTGCCTGGGGTGGTAGTGAAACCAAGTGAATTTAGTCCAGAAAAATTCCATGGAGAATATGATGCAAGCAGAGATTTGAACAAAGATGAGCTGGTGATTATGTTCTGAGAAAAGGGAGGTTATTGTCTGTGAATGGAGAGGCAAGCAATTCAGCCTGCCCAGAACTATTGAGTCAAAGTGTTTCCTCTCCACAAATAAACATGTCAGGTGACAGTATGCTGATTTTTGCCTTCAATGAATTCAACTCTGAAATAGGGGGGAAAGGATATAAATTTTAAAAGGAAAATGTGATGGGACAATGTTTGGGGATTTTTACTGTGTTTCCTTCTATTACCAACACACTTCATATCCTAGTACTCCTCGCTATTTTTCTCACATTTGGTGAGCAGCATTTATTCCCTGAGGGATAAGAAGACTCAGCAAAGGCCAAGGCTTTTGAGTTTCAGATGCTTCATTTTTTGAATTGTATAAGCCTAAGCCCTGGGTAAACCCAGGACATAGGACAGAAGCTTTGGAAGAATACATAATGATCTAAATGTAAGGTTAAGGTAGGGGCGTGGAGGGGATTGGAAGGAGCTATGGATAGGGTGAGCCTAGGGAAGTCAAAAAATATTTTATACCTAAGAAAGAGAACTGAGCCCTGCATTTGGCCACGCTCCCCCTTCTGCCACTTGCATGAGCCCAGATATTGGGTGAGGAGCAGGGTTTATTTGAGGCACATGGCAGTGACCTCAAATAGGCTCCAGACAGGCTCTGACAGTCCGTGCACCACTTTCCAAGGTGGAGCCCAGACTTCCCATTCCAGTCTGATAGAGTAGCAGAATGAAGGTCTGCATAAGGGGGAGCACCCAGGACAGTCTGGGAACGTTTTTCAGGTGCCCATGAGTAAGGCAGACCTGGTCCGGGAGCTGCCACAGTGACACATTGCAAGCCTCAATGGGAACAAGGATGTCAGCCCCTGGGATGCTGACAGGGTCAAGACCAAGTAACCCTCAGCAGCCGACACAGCAACACCATAAGGCAGGATTGGGCAGGACCTCAGTAATGGCCCACCCATGGACTGCCAAGCAATTTTGGAGTGACCGCCTGAATTAAGAAAAAACTGTTGTAGCAGACACTACATTATGCCAGGGCCTAGTGGCTAGGCAGCTAAACATAAAAGAAACACATCTTTCACATGCACATATACAGCTGCTAGGGGCGAGAATCAGCTCTTCATAGTTGAGGTGGCTGTATGTCCTTGAGCAAGTGACAATAAATAACTAGTGGACCATGATGCTTGGAGAAAATTAGAAGTAGCCCTTGACCTGAAAAAGTCTGCCCAGGCCTACCTTAAAGTCTGCCCAGGGGAAGGGGCAGAGTTTCTGAGATTAAACTTTAGTCAGGTTGGAAAAAAATGATAATTGGTTTATTTCTATACACCTGAGTGAGGAGACTGAAAATCTAACCCAGTTTGCAAGTAGTAACATAGTAGGATATGCATTAAAATGTCAAATAAACTGGAGAAGTGTGGATTGGGGAAGCATGCAGCCTTGCCTCCCTTACACATACACACATGGGTATGTACACACATACTTACTTTCAGGGTATTTTTCTTTATATCATATTGATTTCATCTCATTTAAACAAACTCACACAATAGGGACTTTCCTGCATCTCTTTCTGAGCACAATCCCACAGTTCAGCATCTTTGAATTGCTTAGCCTATAAATTATGAAGGTGTATTCCAATGTCCCTTAGAACCTCCACAGGTAGTCTTTCATGTCAAACATTTTCTTTGTGGTAAAAAAAAAAAAGAAAGAAAAGAAATAAACCTCTAGATGTGCTTAACACAGCCTCCAAGGTGTACCCAAGGGGTGTAATTAACACTTACTATGTTAGAAAGAAAAGGCCGTACCACTTTCCTGAAAGGAAATGGGAAGGTACAAGGGGTGAAAAATTGCTTCAAAATTGTCTTCGTTCCTGAGGAACTCAGAAGTGATATTTACTGTGCTTCTGTTAATTATCCAATAAAACAGGGGGTTACATTGCATATGGCAGGCATCCATGCTCTCACTGAGGGAGTAAAATAGGCTGCCTGTGGATTGCTAACATTGCTTACGGGGACCAGCACCACTGAGATTTCCAGGCTCCTAGTCAGGTTGCAGGGTAATGTTGACAACGATACCATTAACAGCACTTAACTTTTTTTTTTTTTTAAATAAATGTGGGTGTGTGTGTGGAGACATATTATAGATTTCTGGGCTTTGTTTCAGTTTCACCCACTCCTTCTGCAGGAGTGGTTGAATAACTGGCTCTTTGCCTTTATAAAAAAGGATTCTAAATTCTTTGTTGTTTTGTCTTGCTTCCCTTCTGCAACTTATGTTTTTAGAAGTGCAAAGACTTGTATTCAGAATGTTTCTAATTTTGCCTGTTTGGTGTCACCTTTCTATCACTTGTACCCTATTCTCAGATTTAAGTAATCATTCCCGAATATTATGCTGTTTTAAGACTAAATTTTCGAATAGTTTTGTGAACCAAGAGTTTAAAAATACCACCAAAATGGTGCATCATGGGTCATCTTGAATTCGAAAGCTCAGATACATTTTTAAATCTCACACACATTTTAACAATTTTATTGAAGTCCAAGGCATTGGAGAATGTGGAGTGAATTTCAGGACCAAAATGGTTTCATTTGATTTAAATTACTTACTAATTTGTTGCAGCTGGGTAAAGGATAGGGCATTTTCTTTGCATCTTAAGAAATACAATGAAAGCATTAAATAGAATGGATTAGGACTTAATGCTCTAAATATTAGAAGACAGGCCATTTGAGTTTAAATCACTTCAAAGTTTGAGATGGTTCTAGTGATAGAAGCCAGATTTGTGCCTTGGTTTCTAAAATGTCTCCAAAATTGAAAGTGGAACCACAGAGGACCTCAATAAAGTTTAAAGAACAAGGTTAGATAAATGTAAGAATTTTGTTCGAACTGCCTTGAGCTAAAAGTTGAAGGCTTAGGTAACTAAAGATGATGCTACCACAATGTAACAAGGAAAATAATTTATCATCACTTAGTTGTGAAGTTAGTTGCATTCTATATTAGCTACACCACATACCCTAATACTTAGACAAGATGTACGACATACTGAATGAAAGAAATGCAAAAGTAAGTGAAAAAGTTTGGGGGAGAATTAACTAACAAATATAATAGGTGCCAACACACCTAGGCCTGCTCATAACATTAATATACATGTATCATTTCTTAATCATTTTAAGAAAACACTGTAAAGGTTTTTGGTTGTTATTTCAATTGCTACTACTAGATAATTTACCTTAAAAATTACACTAACCTAGAAATGGTACTTCCCAGTTTTAACTCTCTATAATAATAACAACCTAAATCATATCAGAGGTAAATTTTTAAAATTGACATCTTAAAATTATACAGGAAATTTCTTAGAAATCATCAAAATAACTAAGGTACCATTTTTCATGGATTCTAAGATTAATTTTTCACATTTAAAAATCTCTAAAATTGGGATGTTATCTGGCAATCAATGTAATCTTTCAATTATTACTGACAACAATTTTTCTTAATAGTGCATAAAATACTAATGCATCTTAAAGTTGATAGTGTTTTTCATTCTATACAACATGATAGTTTTTGGTCATGGGTATTCTTACAGGAAAAGTGAGAGAATAAAACACCTTCCATGACTTAGGCGGAGTTGATATATAGTATAATATTTACCTAGGTTATCTGGAGTCATTTGGTTTTCTAGAGTTGCAATGCCAATTATGGTAGTCATGTAAAATTACATTGATTAAAATTTTTTAAAAAATCAGTTCCTTAGTGATAACAGCCAATTTCAAGTGCTAAGTATAGCCACATGTGGCTATTAGCTACCATATTGAACAATGTGGATTTATAGGATATTTTTATCATTGCATAAAGTTCTATTGGGCAATGACAGTCTAGAGCAGGGCTGGGCAAGATGTCGATTGTGGTCTCCTGGTGTACCACAAAGCAGTTTTGGGGTGACCACCTGAATACCCGTGACACTTGGAGAAGTAGCTCTTGCCCTGAAAAACTCTACCAAGGCCTGGTCTAGAGTGCTGACTTTATCTCATAAATCCTTCAGATTTGAGCAACAGTGCAGACTCAGTTTTTCATCTATAAGTCTCAGTTTTCATCGGCAAGATAAGGGATAATTGCTGCAAATACTTGATAGGCCTATTTAAAGACAAAGTATCATTCACAATGCATATAGTAAGCACTTAATAAATACCAGCTTTCATGATTAGTCTTTTAGAATTTCAGTGACTCCATGTGGTCAATTTGCATATAAGTATATGTGTGATAAGTGCTAATGTACAAGGGCTCTCCAGAAAGTATCCAGCCATGAAATATGAAAAATAGGGTCGTTTATGGCTATAATTCTTCTGGTCAACCCTTGTATAATCACAAATAAGGTGATTGGGAATAAAGAGAAGGAAACTTAACCAGGGGAGGCAGGGAAGATTTACCACAGGAAGTAACATTTGAACTACATCTTGAGTGATGACCAGGAGTTCACTGCACGGAAGAGGCTGAGGTTGGGGTTTTTACCAAACAGCATGTATAACATATTATTACAGAAGCTTGGAAGAACTCTTGGCGCTAAAAGAAAAGGAACTGATTTGGAAATGGGTGAAGAATAAAATTGGTCAGGAGTGAGACTATAAAAGTTGGTTGAAGACAAATTGTGAAGGGCCTGAGTGTCATGCTAAGGAGTTTTTTAAGACTTGAGGCCGAGAACCTATTGCGATAACCTGAGTAAGAGCCGAGCAAGACGCTGATGGAGGAATTGAAGAGTAGTTGTCTATGCTCACTTTCGTTTACCCCGGAACCCACTCTATCACACCACCAAAGCTGCTTCTATCAGGATCACGGGTGACCCCCATGTCTCTGTGCCTTGGGGGTCCATACTCACCCAATACAATGCCCATACTCACCTAACCTGGCCTAACAACTACGGCTGACACAGATGGTCATCCTCCCCTTCTTAAAATGCTTTCTTCAATTAAATTTCAGACGATCACACCCTTCTGGTTTTCCTCCTTCTTCATTGGCTTCTCCTTCTAAGTCGCTTTGGCTGGTTTCTCTCATGTTTCCAACACCTAACAATGGGGCCCCAGGACTCAGCCCTTTGGGCTTCTGGACTTTCTGAGCCTATTGAGTCTCATGGCTTTAATACACACTATCAAATTTAAATCTCCAGCCCAGCTCTCTAGCCTGAAGTCCACATTTTCCTATCCAATAGCTGCTCAAGAAGAAGATTTTGGAGTTTTCTCTCTCTCTCTCTCTCTCTCTCTCTCTCTGTGTGTGTGTGTGTGTGTGTGTGTCTCTCTCTCTCTCTCACACACACACACACACGCACGCACACACACCACATTCCACAACCAATTTGTCAGCATATTCTGTTGACTTTACCTTCAAAATAAATTAAGAATACCTCCACTTCTCACCAGCTCACCTGCTACTATCCTGTCTGAGCAACCACCATTTCTTTCAAAAGCCTCCTAAAAGGTCTCTCTGCTCTCATCCTAATTTCCCACACTGTCCCTCTCCTCTTCCCCTCAGTCTATTCTCAAAACAATAGTAACACTCTTTTGAACATAAATCAGGTCATTCCATTCAAAATCCTTCAGTGACTCTCCATCTCCAAGTAAAAGTCAAGAGACATTAAAATTACCTCCATGTCCCTACACGATTTTCCCATCTGCTTCCTTCTCTAACCTCATCTCCTTCTCCTCTCCTTGCTCACTCCAATCCAACTACAGTGACCTCCTTTCCATTTCCTGAATGTGATCACCACATTCCACCTCAGAGCCTTTGTACTTGCTATTCCTGATGCTAAGCATATCTACCCCCACCGCCACCCCACCCCATATCTGCATGGCTTTCTCCCTTACCTCTCCTGGGTATTCAGTTTCTCAGTGAAGCCTTCCCTGACCTCCCTATTTAACACTGAATGCCACTTCTCAACACACTCCCCATGCCTTTGTGTACTTAATTTTTTCCCACAGCATTTATAACCATTAAGTACTATATGTATAATTTACTCATTTATTTGGTTTCGTATCTGCCTCCTCTTACCAGAACGTAAACTTAATGAAGACAGGGATTTTTGTCTGCTTTTGTTCACTGCTGTATCCTCCAGAGTTTATACATAAGTGATCAGTAAATATTTGTTGAACAAATTAATGCACATGTGGGGGCTGAGGGAGATGGAGGAGGGGAGAAGTCACTCATGTATTTGTTCTATAACATTTAGTGGGCAATTCCCAAATGCAAGTGCTGGGCTAGATGCAAAAGATCCAGGTGACTTCAGCAGTTGGTTGTATGGTGAGGCCTGCAACTAAGACAGTGAATCTAGACAATGAACAGGACTATTGGGGACATTTGTTGGATTTCAGGGCTTATTAAATATTCAAGCGTAGATTCTAATCATAAGCCTGAATCAATTACAAAATCCATATCTCTCCACTATAGGGAGCCAGACTGAGAGGCAAGGTTACAGGGCCTACCTTGAGCTCTAAGCCACATGCACACCTGGGCAGTTACACCATCCTCCATGCTATCTTTGACTACAAAGAATAAAGTAAACATTCATAATACTGGCTTCTTAGCATTAATTGACCTCATATTTGGAAAGCCTTCAGCTTCCCTGATGAAAGGTGCTATAGAACTACAAAGTTCATCTTGCTGACTCAGAGGGAAGGCTGGCGCCCTGAATCACCAGTGCCCTGAATTATCATGGCCCTTTCCAGGAGTATCTGGGTACCAGTCTCACATTCCTCTCCAAGAGTTGACCCAGCTGCTCCCTAATCTCCCAGTGAGATCTAAAATGCACTCAAAAAGGGAATCAAGAATACTTAATAAAGAGTAAAAAAAAAAAAAAACTGTTTAACTATGTACCTTAGGGGAAATAATTATTTCAAGTACATTAGTGAAGAGAGAAATTTATTTTGAAAAAATAATTTGGATGATTTCCAATAATGCAAGGCTTCAAACAGGAAATGAGGAGAAGGAGAAGGGCAAAGAAGCCTGTTTTTCCCAACTCCAGTGGCCATTGTGGCTAAGGAAGTAAATAGTTTGCACGTAGAGCTAGATAACTTGTCAGCAAATGGCTAACCCATACTAAGAAGGAATTATCTGCAAGGAGCAAATATAAAATAAGTAAATGTGTTGGATCTTCCATACTGTCAAAGGAAGAATGTGACTTTAAGGATATGTTTCCCAGAACTTGAAGTATTTGCAGCAAGAATGCTAATTTTGAAGAAGGGAGGGGTTCATTGAGGGTGGGTGGAGGGAAAAAGAAGGTGTCTGAATTCTGGAACCTTTATTAAAGCTTGTTTTCCTTGTCTGAATCTTTTGGTTCCTGTGTCTGTGACAGTATTCATAACTCAGCCCCAGTGTGCCAACAAACCCCATATGTTTCAATTCTCTCGTTATCTTGTAAGCCAAGATAAGGTTGAAATGAGTGTATTGCCAGAGATTTGAGATAGAATACAAACACACACAGTGGCAGAGGGTGGGGATGCATCTTACTCATCTTTGTTTTCTTCTGCACAACACAAGACTTACACCAAAAAAGGAACTCAGTAAAAGTTTCTTAATTAAATGTGCATTCCCTTAAAACAAAAAAAAATAACAGAGTCCTTTGTGGAGAAGGCCTATCTTTACAGGTGGAGGGGAAGTAGCTGTGAGTCAGATAACAGGACTTAGAGCGGAAAAACCACCTGTAGCCATATTGAAATAGAAAGCATTGTCTTTTCTCTCCATCCTGCTTCTCATTCATTTATTCATCTCTCAGACTTTTGATCAATATATAAATGTGAGTGGTTATCATTTGCCAAGTACTGCTTTAGAGGGTATGGACAAAAAGATGAATAGAACAAAGTACCAATGTAAAACTGATAGTGAAAAGTGACAGAAAGAGATTAATAGCAATAATATTTAATATCAGGTACTATATAAGCTCTTTTATAAACATTATGTCATTTAATCTAATTCTTTTCAGATTTCAAAATACCTATAAGTCATCTGGGAATTTTGTTGTAATGCAGATCTGATTCAATAAGTGGGATGGGGCCTAGAATTCTGTGTTCCTAACAAGCTTTCAGGTGATGCCTATACCAATTGTTCTAGAACTACAGTTTGAGTATTAAAAATTAAATTAAAACACTCTAGTAACCCTTTGTGGAAGAAACTATCATTATCTCCATTTAAAAAGGGGAGAAATTTCTGGTCAAAATGGCAGAGTATGTAAATGCCACGCTTGCCTCCTCTCATGGCACATCAAAATTACAACTACCGAAGAACCATCATTGAGAATCACCTAACATCTAGCTGAACTGAAGTCCTACAACTAAGAACATACAGAACAAGTCATCACAAGACTGACAGGAGAAGCAGAGATGCAGAACAGGCTGGTCCCACTCCCATGTGTGATCATCAAAAATCAGGAGTGCTATCTCAGCTTCAGAGGTCACTCCAGAGGAGCCAAACACCAGGCTCCCAGTGCCGAAGACAGAATACCCCATAATTTTTGCTGTGAAAACCAGCAGAGATTGTGACTGGGTGAGACAGAGGGAAGCTAGGGTCCTAGGCGTTCCTCTTGAAAGGCCTGCACACAAACTTACTTGCTGATTGACTCACTCTCTCCGAGCTCTAGCACTGGGGTAGCAGCTAGAAAGTACCAAGGAATATAAAGGGAGGAGGAACTTAGTTATCTGGCTTCAGGACAAGGGCTGGAGAGTCAACTTTCTCCTGACAAAATTGCTGGCAGAATTCATTGTTTATTTATTGAGCCCCACTGCCCCAAACACACACACACACCCAGCATACAGACTCAGGCTGGCATCATATCTGAGCCTCCATCTACCTAGCTAACATGGTTTACCCCACCCTAATGATTTCCTGAGACCCAACCCCACCCAAATTTGGGGCATACCCAAGCCTTTTCCAGTGGCTTTTTCACACAAATGGCCTGTCTTAGCTTATGCTACAGCATTTCCTAAAAATTTTCAAAGGTTCACAAAACCCAAACAAGCAGCATCTGGCTTTGGCATGTCCCATACTTCCTGCTGAGCAGCCCTAAGCCTAGCACTGGAGGCAGCTGGCCTCAGTTAGAGGCTTGATCTCCTGAGGCAACTCCAAGCCCAGCACAGGTTGTAGCCATCTGCAAATTGCTTTGTGGCTCACACCAGGTGGCCCAGAGCAGGGCACAGGCTGCAGCTGAACTTGGCTTATAGTGGGGCACCTCCCAGGAGGCCCCAGGGCTGGCACGCCCAGTGGCCAGCTTCAGATCAAGCCAGAGCACCATCTGTCCTCCTCTAAATACAACCCACTGAATGGCACACTGGACAGGCACCAGAGCCCTGATAAAATGAATCTTGCTCAAGGTATCAGCTCCTGCACAGCAGCTCTTCTACTATAGTCACAGCCAGTCCTCACAACCAGTAAGACTGAGGGGCAATTCCTCCCACTGATGTGCAAACAGCAACCAAGGTTCAACTACAACAGCAGGGCATACACAACCCACACAAAGAACACACCTGGAGCACCCAGTTCAGGTGACAAGGGAGATTGTGCCACTGGGCTCCACAGATACCTACTACATAAGACCACTCTACTAAGACCAAAGGAGCTCTACCTAAAACATTGAAACAAACACAAGAAGACAGCCAAAATGGAAAAACAAAGAAATATGTTCCAAATGAAAGAACAGAATGAAGCTCCAGAAAAAGAACTAAATAAAATGGAGACAAGAAATCTACCAGACACAGAGTTCCAACCACTGGTTATACAGATGATCAATGATCTTAGGAAGAACTTCAATAAAGACATAGGAAACATAAATTGGAGATAGCAAACATAAAAAGAACCAGTCCAAAATGAAGAATACAATAACTGAATTAGATTAGATAAAGCAGAGGATGAGGATCAAATCAACAATTTAGAAGTAAAGGTAGCAGGAAAAACCCAATCAGAACAGTAAAAAGAAAAAAAATCCCCCAAATGAGGACAGTTTAAGGGGTTTCTGGGACAACATAAAGTATACCAACATTCACATCATTGAGGTACCAGAAGAAGAGAGAGAGCACAGAATTGAAAACATATTTAAAGAAATAATGCAGAAAACTTTCTTAACCTGGCAAAGGAAAGAGACATGTAAGCCCAGGGAGCACAGAAAATCCCAAACAAAATGAACCAAAAGAAGCCCACACCAAGACACATCATAATCAAAATGGAAAAGCTTAAAGACAAAAAGAGGATCTTAAAAGCATTAAGAGAAAAGCAGTTAGTTACCTACAAGGAAGCTCCCATAAAACTGTCAGCCAATTTCTCAACAGAAACTTTGCAGGCCAGAAGGACCTGTACAAAATATTCAAAATGATAAAAAGCAAGAATCTATAACCAAGAATACTTTATCCTACAAAGATATAATTTAGAATCAAAGGCTAGTTAAAGAGCCTCCCAGACAAGGAAAAGCTAAAGGAGTTCATCACAACCAAGCCAGTATTACAAGAAATTTTAAAGGAACTTCTTTAAGAAAAAAAAAGATGTAAAATATACATAATAAAATGGCAATAACTACATATCAACAATTAGTTAAATACAATGGACTAAATGCTCCAATTACAAGAGATGGGGTGGCTGACTAGATAAGAAACAAAGACTCTTACTTATGCTGCCTAGAAGAAACTCACTTTGGATTGAACGACACACATAGACTGAAAGTAGAGCAATAGAAAAATATACTTTATGAACATGAAACAAATTTTTTAAAACTAGGTAGCAATACTTACAACAGACAAAATGGACTTTAAATAAAGGCTATCATAGGAGACAAAAAAGGACCCAGTAATGCCACTTCTGGGTATTTATCCAAAGAAACCCAAAATGCTACTTTGAGAGGACATGTGCATCCATATGCTCATTGTGACTTTGTTTACAATGGCCAAGAAATGGAGGTGGCCTGAGTATCTGTCGGTGGATGAATGAAGAGAAGGTGGTACAGTGGAGTATCGCTCAGCCATGGTTGGAAATGGGTTCTGGCCATCTGCAGCAGCATGGACAGACCTGGAGGATACTGTGCTGACTGGAGTATGTCAGACAGAGACAGACCGATCCCACGTGATTCCACTTATATGAGGAATCTAAAGAACTAAATAAACAAATAAAACAGAAACAAACTCATAGATACAGAGTATTTTGATGGTTGCCATGTAAGAAGTGGGTTGGGGGAGTGAAAAAGAGAAGGGATTAAGAAGTACTATTGGTTGTTACACAGTAGTCATGGGGATATAGGGTATAGCATAAGGAATATAGCTAATAATACTGTAATAACTTTGCATAGTGTCAGATGGGTATTAGATTTATTGGGGTGATAGATGGGATGGGGATTGGGGGCAGGGTATAAAAGGTGAAAGGATTAATAAGTACAGATAAGTAGTTACAAAATAGTCATGGGAATGTAAAGTAAAACATAGAGAATATAGTCAATAATACGGTAATAACTAAGTATAGTGCCAAATGAGTACTACACTAGTCAGGGGGATCACTTCTTAAGTCATATAAATGTCTAACCACTATGCCGTACATATGAAATTAATATAAACTAATATCATTAACTGTAACTGAAAATTTTTAAAAGGTGGGGGAAGCGAAGGGAAATAAGAGGTTCAAATTTTCAGGTATAAAACAAATAAGTCACGGGGATATAATGCACAGCATGGGGAGTATACCTAATGATATTGTGAAAACGTGATACGGTGTCAGATGGTTGCTGGATTACCATGGTGATCACTTCCTTAAGTATATAAATGCTGAATAACTATGGTGTACATCTAGAACTAATATAACATTGTATGTTAGCTACATTTTAATAAAAACCCTTTAAAACTAAAAAATAAATGTCTAATCACTATGCTGTAGACCTGAAACTAATATAAAATAATATTACATGTCAACTGTAATTGAGAAATAAAAATTATTTTTCTAATGTTTTAAAAGGAAGAAACTAGGATCTGGTGAGATTACATTATTCACTGATGGTCATATAGCTAGTCAATGCCAGAAACAGGTATAAATCCAAATCTATTAACCATTCTTCCCTCAACTGCCTCTCTAAAGACAGCTTGTAGACCTTTGGGGCCAGCAGAACTACTCATTGTACACAAGTATAAGATGGCAAGAGATTCAGAGGAGACTCATGTAACGTGGAGTCTAGAACGGTCTTTCTTAACCTATTTTTCAGTATTGCTCATTGCGATATGTTGTATATCTAATTTATGTAATGTGACCATATGGACACCACGAAATCTTTGTAATATCTAATATTTTTTTCACACATCCCCCCAAAACAATTTTTGTCCTAATGGGGGCAGTATTGCCCCCGTTGAGAATGCATTATATAACACAACACTTGGACTTACCTTGTGAGGCGTATCATTGATTTCACAGAATCACAAAATCTTGGGGCTGAAAATAACTTAAAGGCACTTACCCTTCTGCAAAAACCTTGACAAGTGATCATCTATATTGTTTGGACACTTACAGTGATGGTGAATTCACTACCTTACATGTCAGCCCCATCCATCTTTGGAAGGTTGTTTATTAGAAAAGTCTTTCTTATTTTGAGCCTAGATCTGGCATGTCCAATTTTTCATTCACTAGTTGAAGTTCTACCCTTTGTTGCTTAACAAAAGGTGCAAAGCTATATACATTAGAAGATAGAAATATGTACAATATTTGGTTTCTGTTCCTGGGGACCAGAAGTAATTATGCATGTTTGGGAGTGTTATGAGAATTCTCTTGTGATTTAAACTTTATGCTTACCGACTTTATATCTCTAGTAATGCAGTGTAAAGTTTTTCTAGCTTCTGGAAGAAGCCACATCACAATTGAATTCATCCTACTGTCAACTAAAATGTCTCAGTATTGGTATTGATTTTAGAGGTGCTGGAAATGGTGCAATAGAGAAACAATGGTTAGGAGTGAGAAGATTAGCTTATAATAAGAAATAGAGGACTACATTTTTTACTTAAAATAACATAGATAATCAATTGTAGAACTAAAAATAATAAAATAACTAGAAAACATGCATGGAGAGAAAGTAAAGGAGATGGTTAATAGTAAAAGTGAGCTAAGCCCTCATCATTCCCAGTGGAGAGTCAACAGGGCTAATAATGATAAATTAAGGAGAGACAAGCATGATAATTTGACTTGAGGAAATAGCTATGAAAGTCTAAGAACAGAAGCAGACAGAGGGGTAGGATAAAGGGTGGGTGGGAGAGTCTTAATTTTCTTCACCAGTTCTTATAAACCACTGGGCATTTTACCAAACATGAATATACATTAATTAAAATTAAATGCAAAAGAATGATGGAATAAAAAGTCAATCAGAGCAGTACTCTGTTACTAATACTAGCCTGAGTTGAATAACTCCCTTAATCTTAGATTTAAATTTCTCGTATATAAAATGGGCTAAGTCAGTGATTTTTAATGTTTTGAAAGAAAAATATAGCACAGAATACCAGTACATTAAAAAGAAAAATAATGGAGCCCCTCTGTTGGTGGATGGGGAAGGTACACTTAGCCTGATCCTTCACCTCCTCACTCTCAGCCCCATCACAAGCAGCCCTGAGACTCTCATCAGAGAATTGCTGGAAATCAGTTTGAAAACCATTAGCCTGCATGACCGTTTTTCAACTTATAGTAACCCACTAATTAAGTGACTTGTAATTAGAATAAAATAGAAAGGAATAGAATTGTTTTCCCCAACTCTAATGTTCTGATTTTGTGACTTCTCTGAACCATCTACCTTCTCTTAGGACACAAATTGTAACAAATAACACAAATTGTAATAGAGTTTGTACCTTCTGCTAGAAGTCTTCATAGTTTCACTGGGCATCACAAAGAATGCTGATTGGTCTGCCGTGTCTTGAAAGGAGAAACTAGAGAGGCCGTAATTTGAAAATCATCCTCTTCCACCACTTCCCCATCCTCATTCCCTGGGCCAAGAGTAGAAACAGCTAGTAATACAAACAGTAAAATACATGTGGTAGAAACCTAAGTAACTAAGCCTCAATTGTTGAATAGATTGGCCAGTGGTTCTTCTTAATTAGTAAATTTTTACACAGTACTTGGTAAGGAAATCTCAGATAGATTTCACTGTTATGAATGTCAAAATAAATACAGTGTTCTATATTATATTACCACAGAAAGACACTACGTTCTCACACATGAAAGAAAACAAAATGGATACCCAAGAGGGAGGGGTTACTTCAGGTCCTCACACCCTTAATACTTCAAGAACCTCTTGAAAGTATACAAAATTTTGCTTGGATGTACCTGTGTGCGTTTTTTCCCCTAGGATAAAAGGTCAATCACTTTCATCAGTTTCTCAAAGGAATATGGACTCTAAGAAAGGTTAAGAAAAAAAATACACACAGGGTTAGAGGATCATGTTCATTACAAGCTCAATGTAGAGCATTGTCTCCAGGTGAAACAAATTTGACTTTATCTTAATCAATAGAAGGCTTTGTTTTTCCTCGTTTGGAAAGGCCTTGAAAAACCCTGCACATCTGCCTTCACTGAGGGTTCATCAACTCAGAGCAAACAGCCTTAGATGACATAGGGCGCAAGGAGGCCTCCACATCGGTAGCACTGCTACCACTGGCAGTGCGCCCCCACGCTGGCACCTTTGAGAATACCCGCCACAGGTCCCTGGGGGACCAGATGGTGGGCAGCAGGGCACAGTGAGAAAACAGCGAAGCTACCTTTATGACTGAAGATGATTTGCTGAGTATTTCACAAGATCAGGCTATTACAAATAATGAATGTTAAATATCTTTTATCCTTATATTTATTTGAATGTCTAGTTATTTTCTTAGGTGAAATTTCCAGAATTTATAGACCAAAGGGAAGAAATACATTCAAAGCTGTTGATACATATTGTCTAATCACTTTGTTTAAATAATAGCTGTTTATACTACTTCCAGTAGTATGCCAGGGCCTATTTCAACACACCCTGGCCACCGTTAGGTTTCTCTTTCTTCTTTGCTAATTTTTAGCAGAAACTGACATCTCATTATTTATAGATGCATCCCTTCGATTGTGTTTAACTTTTTCTCATACAAGTGTTTACCTAACACTTGTAAGTAATCCCCTTTTGTGAATTGTCTGCACACAAAGGACATTCATTCTTTCCAAACCTAGTTATGCTTGCAGAGGTTAAATGCACGGATACTCATTTATTTCCACAGTAAGTTAAAAATTCTTTCTCTATTTTCTCAGCTTGAAGGTTCTTAGCCCTTACCCGGTTCTCCAAGGACTGCTGCCAGTTTTTCTCAGAACAGGCGTTCTTTACCGGTTCCAAGCTGCTCTGTGGGTTTCTGAAAGTGTTTCTTCGTGTCAGCTCAGTTGTCAGGTCCAGCCTTTAGCTGACAAACCTTTCAGCAGATCCAGACTCTCTTCTCCTGCCTGCTGCCTTCCCGCTCTGACTTCGCTTTCCCATATTACTTCCAGCATTTCCCTCCTACTCACTCCAGTTCAATTTCTTGAGAGAATAAACCTTCCGTCTCCTGCCAGCGTGGGGAAGAGGTGAGGTCTAATTACTTTTCTTGTCGACATCCACCAACCCTCCTCCTTCACCTCTACCTCCATGGTATCGCGTGCCTCAGGTTCTAAGATTTGGCCCTGGTTCTACGGTTTCTTTTGGATTGTCTCCCTCTGTAAAAATTTCTGTTTCAGTTGTTTCTCTTCTGCTAAATTAATCACAACATTTCCATCTCTTTACATCCTCCAAGATTTTACTGGTATCTCTCATCTGCTCTTGTCTCTTCTGCAATTCTCTTAGTCCTTACATTTTTTAATTCCTTTTTAAATTTCTTTACTGGCCTTTTGACAGTGTTTGGGAAGCAAATGTTCACTCCATGTTGTTTTTCTTCTTTATCTCCGGCCTGGAGAATACATTCCGTCTCTCTTCTAATTGTCCTTATAAATATTCCTTTGCTTCTCCCTATAAAGCATTCCTTTTCTCTTCTCTTCCTCCAATAAAACCAGCACAATGTCTTAATAATATTAGGCTTTATAAAAGACAAGAAGTAGCATGACTTCAAACGGTTTCTCTGTCACCGTTCTGTCCCATGAAATTCTTACTTACCCTGAGCTAAGAAAACCCTTAGGGCCAGGCTGCTCATTTAAAGCAGGGGACAATAGAAATGTTGGGGGAGAAATACATATGTTTATATATATATCCCACATTCTATACATAAAATCTACAGAGTACCTGCCTGGACTGCAATGCCAAGCTTCATCTAGATTCCTAATGCCAGCATTATAAAAGGTCTGAGAATGGTTGCTTTTGTATGCCAGGGGAAGGACATGGTGGCATCAGAAGAACACCCTCCAGTTAAAACTCACAGATCAGAGTCAAGAAAATTCAAAGATACTCAAGTTAACTTCCCAGGCTGCATATGTCTTAAATATCATTCCAGTCTCACAACCGTGTTGGCCTCTATTTACCATCACTGTTTTTTCCAAATTACTTATCTTTGTGTTCATTGTGTTCAAGAGTTGGAAGATGATGGAAGTAGGTGCGAAGAAACAAGATTACAACACGTATCTAGACATCTTAGATGATTGAATCTCAAAAAAGGGAGCTACTTAACCGGTTTTCCTGTTTCCATATTAAATGTTGACATCAACGACATCTCCATTTTCCTAGAGTCTCCTAGTCCCAGTGTTAACACAAATGACAGTAAAGCCTCTCTGCTTGCTACAGAGACTAAAATAACCTTGACAAAGTTTTCATTCTAAACATTATAAGCCACCATGTGAGAGACATAACCAAAGAATGTGCCAAAATAGTTCCCAAATATCCTAAAAATTAATCTTAAAGAATGATAAAAATTCAGAGTTAAGGTCATATACCAGCTTTTTTTTGTTGTTGTTTTGTTTTGTTTTTTTGTTTTTTTGTTTGTTTGTTTTTTTCATTTTTATTGTTAGACTTATTGGGGTGACATCTGTTAGCAAGGATTACATAGGTTTCAGGCATACAATTCTACAGTGCATTGTCAACTTGATGTATAATAAGTTCACCACCTAATGTGACTTCTCTTTCCATCACCTTATATTTAGCTTCCCCCCCTCCTCTCCCACCCCCTCCCCTTTCTCCCCTCCCTA